>WWET01003096.1:151349-167207 GCA_011038615.1 Limnodynastes dumerilii | reverse complement strand
GGCAGAGCACCGATGTTACGCTGAGCGCTACAGCGCTCAGTGTAACATCGTAGCTCTGGATTAGGCCCAATTACTTTATTTTTAATTATAGAAGGAATAGGAAAGTTAATTTTGACTCTATCTTTGAAGATGAACCCAGGAACTTAGAACATACAGATTTAAACATTCATTTTAAAAAACTAGAAAACCTTATGATCGGAGAAATGAAAGCCCGGTGGGAAATTATAACTCTACAAAAATATTTAGCAGTAAAATGAGTGCCTAGGGGACTCAGACTCCACAAGGTATCTAGTTCCCCCCTAGATGATATTGAAGCACAAGTTGAGTGAGATAATATTCTAGAGCAGGGCTCTTTCAAATTAATGGAATTACTATTTAAAAACAAAAAAGATAAATTGCCCAAACTAGAAGAAGACATTAAAACACTTGAGTCTGAACTTATGCCCTATCATGACCTAGATGAATTTAGAAGACTGGAATAAAGAACATATAACAAATTAATAGAATTTGAAAGTGAAACCTTTGAAATAAAAAAGACAAATTCACTAGAGATAAAAGGGACTATGAATTTAAACACCTGACAGGCTACAGCCAAAACAGACCCCAATATTCCCTAGATAGACACTATTCTCAGATTCAATCTACCTATCCCCAGTATAATACACACAATCAAAATTCTACCCACTCTAGAGGATATAATACTAATAGTAACAAAAATAACAGCAATAATTCCTATCCTAGACAATGAACGAATGAATTCAACAATAAAAGAAACTTTCCATATCCTAATAACAAACCCTCCTACAATAAGAAACATCAGTATTTTAAAAGTAAAAACATTCAAAATCAACCCAATCATTATACAGTTAATAGACCACTAGTCTCTAATTCTTCAAGAAACTACCAGAGAAAGAGAAAAAAATCAATCCTCCACATAGTCCTCATAATACTACAAACTCCAACAATCCTTCCAATTCTACAAATCATAGTCTTAATCCTACAAATTATCATTTTTTAGAGATCCACCCCCTCTTCAGAACCCAGAACAGGTTCAAACATCTGGAAGATTCACAAACTCCTCCAGAAGTAAAGAGAAAAAGATCACAAGAAGATCAGAAAGAGGGGGCCACACAAGGACAAAGAAAAAGGATCAGATAATTCCTTCTAATCCCACTGGAATATTTAATATCAGTAACAAAAATTTAGAACAAGCTCATTTAAGTGTTCTAAACAAAGGGTTATCTTTCGCCCCATCTAAAGGTATCGATAAATTCAAAGACTTTATAGACATTAATAAATACATTAGGAATTTAACTTTGAAAAAATTATTTTTGAAACAAGATGCCCCCATCAGAAACAGTGAACTAATGAATGAACCCAAATGTTACACCCACACGGATCTCAAACCACTAGCCACTTTTTATCCTTCTCATGTAAAAGGCAGCTTTATTGATTCTTTTTAGGCAGCAGTGATGAGAGATTTAGATAAAATTAAACCACGTAAAAAGCTATAAATCTTAATAGAACAGCCTTAAAAGAATTAAAAGAAGATGGAGAAATTATAATTAAACCCGCAGATAAAGGGGGGGACAGTTATCCTTAATAAAAAAGATTATCTTGAAGGTGCAAACTGTCTCCTCAACGACCCATCTACGTATAAAGTATTGCCCTCAGACCCAACACACATTTTTAAAGAAAAATTAACAAAAAATTTAACTCCAGCTCTACAGGAGGGTATACTTACTAAAAAAGAAATTCCATTTTTTAAATATTTAACATCCCCATATTCCATATTTTTATGGTCTCCCTAAATTGCACAAAAATGATAAAAAACCCCCTTTAGACCAATCATTTCTGGTATAGATTCCCTTACAGCTGGACTATCCAGATATGTGGACCTATTTCTACAAAAAATTGTTCCTGACATACCTTATTAATTAAAAGATTCCTCTCAAGTCATAGAATTAGTCAGGGCTATTCCCTGGAAGGAAAATTACAAATTATGCACAGCCGATGTCTCATCGTTATATACATCTATTAAACACCACCAAGGGATAGAAGCCATTGAATTTTATTTAAAAAGTGCAACAACATTAGAACAAAATCAAAAACAATTTATCACAGATTCTATTTCATTTATTTTAAATCATAATTATTTTAAATTCAATAACAAATATTTTTTACAATTACAAGGGACCGCCATGGGGACCAGGTTTTCTCTGAGTTATGCCAACCTGTTTATGGGCCACTGGGAACATTTTACCATTTGGACCCACAGCAGACACTCTGAGCACCTGTGGCGACGTTATATCGATGATGTAATTTTTATTTGGGATGGATCAGATTCTGAACTTAAAGAATTTGAAATATATTTAAACACCAATAACAGAAATCTAAAATTAGAATTTTCTTTTGGCACAGAGTCTATCTCGTTTTTAGATCTAGAAATTTATCACAAAAATAATCAACTTTTAACTAAAACATTTTTTTAAAAGTTGACGCTAATAATTATGTCATGCCAAATAGCTATCACTATCCCCCTTGGACCAAAAACATTCCAAAGGGGCAGTTTCGTTGAATAAGGAAAAACTGCACAGAAGTAGAATCTTTTAATATATAGGCTGAAATTCTTACTAAAAGGTTTGTGGATAGAGGGTATTCCATTGATACTTGTGAGGAAGCTATTAATGAAATGAAGGACCTTAAGCAGATAGACCTTATATCTAATAGTAATAATAATAATAAAAAAAGAGAGACAAAACAACTTACTGTCCCTTTCATTACAGAGTACAATGATGACCATAGCTCTGTATAAAAAATATTTAACAAAAACTGGCACTTACTCTTAATGGATCCAGAATTGAAAAAAATTCTTTAACAAAATCCCAACTAATATTTAGCAAAGCACCTGATATTAAAAAACAATTAGCCCCCACAGTCTCACGCCAACTGGAACCCAGCAAACCCCATAATATTGACATTTCTGGCTTTTTCCCCTGTGCTACATGTAAGGCGTGCAAATATGGTATAAAAAGAAAAGAATTTACAAGCAATCAAACAAAGAAAAATTATAAGATCAAAAGTACTATCAACTATAACACAAATTATTTGATATACCTCTTGGAGTGCCCTTGCAGCCTCCAATATGTAGGGGAAACCTCAAGACCCTTCAAAATCAGATTGAGGGAACATATCCTTAATATCAGTAAAGGGATAGAAAATCACAGTGTCCCACAACACTGTCACGCTATGCGGCAGAAGCCGCGTTACTTACCCTGTCAGAGGACTCCTCACAGCTGCCATCTCCCTCAATTCCTGGCGTCCGACAGGCTGCCTCGGCGATATCCGGCGTCCTCATGGATTGCTGAGCGCCGCCATCTTGAAAGCCGTCATGTTACTCCCCCTGGCTTATCCTGAAGCAGGCCAGGGGAGCACGTGCCGGACAAGCCAATCAGCGACAGAGGCAGGCTATTTAAACCCCTGTCATCTTTCCCTCAGTGCCAGAACTTTGTGTCTTCACCCTAGGAGCCTGGTTCCTGTTATCCTGCCTGTCTATCAGTATACCTACAAGCCTGACCTGCAGTATACCTACCTGCCTGACCTGCAGTATACCTACCTGCCTGACCTGTGGTATACTTACCTGCCTGACCTGCAGAACACCTACCTGTCTGACCTGCAGTATACCTACCTGCCTGACCTGCAGTTTACCTACCTGCCTGACCTGCAGTATACCTACCTGCCTGACCTGCAGTATACCTACCTGGCTGCCTTGCAGTACACCAACCTGCCTACTCTGCAGCATACCTACCTACCTGCCTGTATTGCAGTATATCAACTCTACTTGAGACCGCATATCTACCTACCCACCTTCTCCACAGCCTATCTACCTTGCTTGTGACCTGTCTACCTACCTGCCTTCCTGCAGTGTATCTATCCAGTTCGTGACTCGTCTACCTGCCTGTCTAGACTTGTCCGTCAATCCGCCGGAAACCACATTTACCTCTCCGTCTGTGCCCGTGTTCTTCTGCCTGCCTAGAACTGTGCATACCTACCTGTCAGAGACTGCATTCATCCACGCCAGTCCAGTCTCACCTTGCCCATCTGTCTGGGTGGAAGTTTTGCCTGTTCTACACCGGCTCATATGTGCCACCATTATTTAAAGCCACCCAGCTTTATATTTGCAGCATCTGCTCAACTATCCATGGCCAGTTCTAACCAACCCAAGAACGTGACAGTAAGTTCTGGCCAAATGGATCAGGATGGACAGAATCCTCAGGATTCTCCCAGATTCACCCTCCAGGAACGGATACAGATGCAAAGAAGCTGGAATGTCCCAAGTTGTGTCCTGTCTCCAACAAATGACCAACCAGATGGGGGCATTTCAACAAGTTGTAATGGCCCAAGATTCCATTGTCCACTCCGGCTAAATTCACTGGGGATCCTGCTCTATGCCGGGGATTTTTGAATCAATGGAAACTGCTTTTCGAATTACAACCAGAGAGTTTTCCGACTAAGCGAGCGAAGATTGCCTACATCATCTCCCTCTTATCCGGCAGAGCTTTTCTATCAGAGATTTATTCGAGACTATTTCTCCATCATGGCACCCATCACATCCCTGACCAAGAAAGGGGCCAACCCCTCCAAGTGGCCTTCGGAAAGTATCTCAGCTTTCCACAAACTTAAGGAAGCTTTCTCTACAGCTCCTGTTCTCCGCCAACCAGATCTCTCTCTCCCATTCATAGTGGAGGTTGACGCATCTTCAGAAGGAGTAGGGGCCATCTTGTTACAGCGTTTCCCAGACGGTCAAGTCCATCCCTGTGCCTTTTTTTCACGGAAGTTTCAGCCCGCGGAGAATTATCCTGTCGGTGAGAAAGAGCTGTTAGCAATGAAATTGGCACTGGAAGAGTGGCGTTTTCTGTTGGAAGGAGCAGTTCACCAATTCACCGTCCTGACCAACCATAAAAATCTGCTCTACCTTCAATCAGCTTGCTGCCTCAACTCTCGCCAAGCCAGGTGGTCATTATTTTTCTCCCGCTTCAATTTTTCGCTACAATTTCGCCCTGGAACCCAGAATTGCAAGGCAGACACCTTGTCTCATTCCTTTTCCACTGAGGATTCTGAGACCAAGAATGTCCAGTTCATTTTGAGTCCTATTCCAATGGCAGCTGCACAACTTGTCACACCTCCACAACCCGGCAAGACATTTGTTCCTCAGCCTCTCCGAAAAAGATATTACACTGGGCACACACTTCTAAATTCTCTGGTCATGCAGGAGTTAAGAGAACGGTTGCCTTCCTGAGTCGCTCTTACTGGTGGCCTACTCTCCACCAAGACGTTTCTGAATTCATTGCTGCCTGTCCTGGTTGTGCACAACATAAGATCTCCCGCAGATCACCTCTTGGTCCTCTTCAACCACTCTCTGTTCCAAGGATTCCATGGGGCACCTGTCTATGGACTTTGTTACTGATCTCCCAGTCTGCGACAAGTACAATACAATTTGGGTAATAGTAGACAGGTTTTCCAAAATGGCTCATTTTGTTCCGCTCCGTGGCCTTCCTTCTGCTCCTGTTTTAGCCAAACTCTTCGTCCAACATATCTTCAGGTTACACAGCACTCCTGAAGAAATAATTTTGGATCGAGGAGTTCAGTTCACAGCAAGATTTTGGAAAGCTTTATGCTCCAGCCCCGGAGTGAAACACAAGTTCTCTTCCGCTTACCATCCTCAGACCAATGGGCAGACGGAAAGAGGGAATCAGGACCTTGAAATGTTCATTTGTCTATATGTTGCATCCTCCCACTATATGTTGCATCCGCCCAGGATAATTGGGTCAAACTACTACCATGGGCAGAATTTGCTCATAACTTTCACTACCACGAATCCTTGGATACCACACCCTTCAAAGTAACATATGGTCTACATCCCAAAGTACCACCCTTCTCTGCACTTCCCGCTTCTCAGGTTCCTGCTTCTGAGGTCCTCCTTAGAAAATTCGCTGAGTCTTGGAAAAAGGTCAGGACATCTTTATTGAAAGCTTCTCAGCGGTATAAAATTCAAGCAGACCGAAACAGACGGGCAGTTCCTGGAGATAAAGTCTGGTTGTCCTCTAAGAATCTCTGCCTCAGAGTTCCTTCAATGAAGCTTGCACCTAGTTACATTAAAACTTTTAAAACTTAAAATTTCCAAGGTCATTAACCCTGTGGCATACCAGCTTGATCTTCCACCTTATTTCTGAGTGCCCAAAGTGTTCCACATCTCTCTTCTAAAGCCCTTGGTCATCAACAAATTCTATTCTCCCATCAAGAAGCCTTCTAAGGTTATCGGCGCTACCAAAGATGAATTTGAGATTAAAGAGATTGTGGATGCTCGAATTCGATATTGCCATCTCCAGTACCTCGTAGATTGGAAGGGCTTTGGTCCAGAAGAACGTGCATTGATCTGTGCATCGGATGTCAAAGCACCTAGACTTATTCGGAAATTCTTTGCTAAATAACCCTCCAAGAATCAGCTAAGGTATCACGTGGCCACCCCTGTGGGAGAAGGTGATGTCACGCTACGCGCCAGAAGCCGCGTTACTTACCCTGTCAGAGGACTCCTCACAGCTGCCATCTCACTCCGTTCCTGGTGTCCGACAGGCTGCTCCAGCGACGAGGTCTCCGGCATCCTTGTGGATTGCTGGGCGCCGTTATCTTGCAAGACGTCACATGACTCCCCGCGGCCAATCCTGAAGCAGGCCAGGGGAGCACGTGCCCGACAAGTCAATCAGCGACGGAGGTGGGCTATTTAAACCCCTGTCATCTTTCCCTCAGTGGCAGAACTTCGTGTCTTCACCCTAGGAGCCTGGTTCCTGTTATCCTGCCTGTTTAGCAGTATACCTACCTGCCTGACCTGCAGTATACCTACCTGCCTGATCTGCAGTATACCTACCTGTCTGACCTGCAGTATACCTACCTGCCTGACATGCAGTATACTTACCTGCCTGACCTGCAGTACACCTACCTGCCTGACCTGCAGTACACCTACCTGCCTGACCTGCAGTATACCTACCTGCCTGACCTGCAGTATACCTACCTGCCTGACCTGCAGTATAACTACCTGGCTGCCTTGCAGTACACCAACCTGCCTACTCTGCAGCATACCTACCTACCTGCCTGTCTTGCAGTATATCAACTCTACTTGAGACCGCATATCTACCTACTCGCCTGCTCCACAGCATATCTACCTTGTTCGTGACCTGTCTACCTACCTGCCTTCCTCGCAGTGTATCTATCCAGTTCGTGACTCGTCTAAATGCCTGTCTAGAATTGTCCGTCTATCCGCCGGAAACCGCACTTACCTCTTTCCGTCTGTGCCTGAGACTGCATTCATCCACGCTAGTCCGGCCTCACCTTGCCCATCTGTCTGGGTGGAAGTTTTGCCTGTTCTACACCTGCTTATATGCGCCACCATTATTTAAAGCCACCCAGCTTTGTATTTGCAGCATCTGCTCAACCATCCACGCCCAGTCCTAACCAACCCAAGAACGTGACAAACACTTTTTGAAAATCCATAATTGTAACCCCTCTGGACTTAGAGCTATGGCAATAGAAAATGTACCAATTGATTTCAGAGGAGGTGACAGAAATAAACGTCTTTCCCAAAGAAAGACCTTCTGGATTTTTTAACTTAAAACTTTAAATCCAAATGGTCTTAATATTGATATTGATCTAGCAACATTTTTATAATCCTATCACAATTCTAATACAATTTATTAGTATCTTATAATAATTTTTAATTTGTGTGTTGTTGAACTATAAGTTATGATATTTAATTTAATTTAATTCTATCTATTTCATATAAACTATTAGGATACGCACCCTTTCTTTATATATTTGTACATTAACTTGATTGTTTCTTTCAAGAATATATTTAAAACTAATTAATCTCTAAGTTTTAATATATTATTATTAATTTTTATTATTCCAAATATCTAATTAATCTAGTAGGATCTGTATTTTTATATAACTTACTGTCTATTTATATATTTTCTAATACTGTTGCACTATCTAAGACAAATTACTATTAATTTATGATCAATTAACTCATCTATATTTAATATGATGTGTGTGCTTATATAGCAATTATATACAAATCAACTTATTCTTTGAAGCATACAATTTATCTAATATGATTTGTATTGTTACATAATAGTATCTATTTATATGTATACATTTCTTATAATACTGTTGTACTATTTAATTATTTAACTAATGCCAAACTATGATTAATGAATTTATTTATATTTTTTACTCTTAATAATTTTTTTATTACTTGTAATATGGGACCTGATTCAGAGCTGCGCTTCCGTCTATTTTTCAGACGGAAGCACAGTGAAAATGGCCACTGCGCATGCCCAGATCGGGAGCGCACACAGCATCCGACTGTGTCCACATCCGATCGGGCTGCGCCTGTGGAGGAATATTTAAATGAGAAAAGAGTCGCTTTTCTCATTTAAATATAGTTTCCACAGTTAGCTGGCTGTTTAATTAGCCGTACACTTGCACCATCTCAAGAGATGGTGCAAGTGTAGACACAGCTCAGCGGAGCTGAAACAAAAGTTAATTAAAGGAAAAAAAGAAACAAGAAACTGTTAGTAAAAAATTAACCCCTTCCTACCCCGCAGCCGCCGAAGTATAGTAAATAAATAATAAACATCCCTCCCGGGTATGCTGTCGCTAGTAGAACTACTGGTGCAAGCATGCCCATAAATGACAAGGTATGCTTCCTCTAGTAGCACTACTATAGTCAGCATACCTTGCCCCAAAACAATAAAAAAAAAATGCCACAAGTGTCCCCCTATAATAATAAATTTTTAAAGAATGTAAGGGCCCCGTTCCTAGTCCCTATCATTAAAAAAATTACAGTGTCCACATAGTAAAATAAAAAAAACACATGTGCCCCATAAAAAAATTTTAATGTAAAAAAAACCTTGTCCCCTTCTTTAAAAAAATAAATAAAAAAAAGTGCCCACACAGTTTAAATGTTAAAAAAAAATGTGCCACATGCCCGTTGAAAATAAATAAAAAAAATGCCAAAAAAATGCCCAGAGAAATTAAGAATAAACATATTTACCTGCTCTGATGGGGGTCCAGTGTTAATTCGGGAGTGGCCTTGGCAAAATAAAAAAACCCAATGCAGAAGACCTGGCACGCCGGACATCCCGGCTCTAATGACAGGTCTACTGTCATTGGGGGGTATTTATACCCTTTGGGCACTGTAAGAATGATCGAGAGAACGAGAATTCAGTGTCAGAGTTCTCGTTCTCTCGATAATTGTCATTCATGGGCATGCTTGCTGTAGTAGCACTACTAGCGGCAGCATGCCCGGGCGGCCCTTTGTTTATTTTTTTTATATACTTCGGTGGCGGCAGAAGGGGTTAATTGGTTTGCATTCAGCAAACCAATTTAACACCCAAGCTGTGCGGCAGGAGCAATTATAGCTCCGACTGTTTTTTTTTGGGTTTTTTTTAAATACGGCCAATTCGGAGGTGCGTATTTCTGAAGAAACACGCGCCTCTGAGTTGAATGTTTTTTGCGATTCCGTGTTGTGACCAGGCGCAACTCTGAATCAGGTCCATGATGTCTATATTTATACAGCTTTTACATAGTAATTTATGCTAATCAAAGGTACCCTTACTAATGCACTATTAATCTAATTAATTTAATCAACTCAATCACATGTAATTTTATTCATACATAATTTTATTCATATAATGATATTAATGTTCTTTAATAGTATTTATTATATTATTTGTGAGAAATTATTTTTTTTTTTATCATCAATAGTTTTTATTGTTTTCAGGAACAGTTGGAATAAGGGGTACAGAACAAAGAAAGAGCCCGCCGGTTATAGCGTCTGCTACCCCGTGCTGCTCTCTCTCTTGCCTTGCCTCTTTACTCCTTGCTTCTGATCGTTACTTTCTTGAGTGCCCTAGCCTTCCTTGCCTTGTACCCTGTTGTTGCTCCATTTTTGTGTCTCTCCACCTGCCTTCACCTTGCTGCCTTACCTGTGTTGTTAACCCCTGCTTTACCTGAGTGCCTGTGGTTGTTCCCCCTTGTGGGTTGACTGTTTGATTGGTGAGTGAGTTCCCCAGTTAGTTCTGTTTGTCTGTCCTTGTATTGTCAGTCCAGGTCCGTCCGTTTAGTGTTAGTTGTAGTTGGTCTAGTGCAGTCTCTTCTGTAACTGCTATTCCCCTTTACCTGCTATTTCTTGTCCCATTCCCGCTTGGTCCCATTTCCTTTCCCGGGTATCCTCTAAGGTCTGTATCCAGGAGAAGTCTCATCAGAGCCAGTCTATCCCCACCATTAGGGGCTCTAGTGAAGTCTCCAGACGGGCACTGGCTCTACTTACTGGTGAGTTACCCGATTCTTCTTTTGTCTGTTGTTTTGTGTTTGCATTGCTCACTGTCTCACCGCCTGTCGGATTGCTCTACCCGCTCAGTCGTAACAGCTGGTCCCTCCTGACCAGCCACCGCCACCATCAACTTAACTCAGTCCACTCCTAAAACCTTCAAGAATGTCCTCCAGAAAAAAGCGGGAACCCTCGTCTGACATATGCACACCGTTATTTCTGTACTGATGCTAGAATCCAAGGTGGATCCCCGGGTGCTAGACTACCAACATAAATACTTTAATCAATCTATTGATTTATGCACATTTTGTCAATAACAGCTCCATTAGCGGAGCAAGGCCAAGCTTCACATGGAATAATGTCCGACCATATTCACTTAATACTGGGCCACCCTGCCCAACAGACAAAGGAGTGGCCAAAAATCCATACCAACCGCCTCCGTGGGACCCTCGCTATGAGGAATAAGAAGGAACATAAGAAAGCGAATCTGAAGAGTATGAATTCAAAACAACAAATACACAACAGTTATACAAATACATACTGTCTAAGGTAGTAAAGAAGAGGGATGCCTACGGACCATGCAAAGGTGAAAACCTACTGATGACCAGGGCCAGACTATATTGACTAGGGGGAACTACTTAAAGCCTCTGGTAACGGTAGAAAAAAGCTCTTCGCGCTCCTAGCACCTGGTGTAGCGAGCCAGTTACCGGGCTAGTCCCAGGAACCATGTCCGGTCCCTGGCATGGAGAAGGGTTGGGGAGGGGGTAGGGGGCAGACAAGGAACAACTGCCTAAAATTGAAAATCGAATCAAAGCAATGCTGTAACAAACTTTGCTGCAGTCAGGCCTCTGCCTGTGACCCACATAGATCTTTGCAAGCTTGCGACTTCCAGCGACTTATCCGTTTGATATCTTCAACTGGAGGCTGCACCAATAGCGCACGAATAAGTTCCATAGTTGGCCAGATCCAAAACCATGCTCACCATCATTTTCTGGAGAAAAAACTTTGAAATGATAGCATGATGTGGTATAGCATTCCTATGGGCAAACCAAACGAGTGCAGTCTTGTGGCCTTTAAACCACACATTTAAAACTGAGCGTAACGGGGCATATCGTGGTGTTTGAGTGCCTACCTAACTGTACCCAGCGAGTCTTGCCTTGTATATTCTACAGCTAATAGAATACACCTGGAGAAGTACGTTGTGTGCTAGGAGCCCTGTGGTGAGCGAGCCTTTATGCTCCTGCAAGGCGGCTCGGAAAAGCAGTGTCTCGTAATTGTCGCTGGCAAAGGATGCTACCTTCTTGATCAAAAGTGGCCAGGTTGGTAACCTTCCTACCGTGACTTGATCTGAATGACAGCTTTCCCAGGCGGCGTGGTACCTCAGGGCAGTGGAGGGTGCTAAAGACTGTAACCCTAGCTCTTCTAACCATAACCGACCTCCTGCCATGTAGAGATAGGGCAGGATGTTCAGGTAAAATCTGCTTCAGGGACCAACTGACAAAACCTGGGCCAATCAAATCCGTGCAGTGCGTTGGTCAACCCGTTGTCAACCCCCGGGATGTGGACGACACTGAAGTTGGTGTTATACCTGAGACTTCTCAAAGCGAGATGTCTGAGCAAACGAACCACCGGATGGGATGACACACTCTGCCGACTAATGGCTTGTACTACACCCAAGTTATAGCCCCAAGAGGCTACACCCCAATTTTGAAATTGACCTCCCCATAGTTCTACAGTCACTACAATGGAAAAAGCTCTATAGGAACCAGCTTTCTGTTCCAAACGTTCCTGAGCCAGAGGTTCGACCAACCCTTTGTGCACCAGGAACCCTGGAAATAGGCTCTAAACCCAGCCCCCACCAGCTGCATCAGTTCGTAGTTGAAATTACAGGTTGGATAATATGTGGCCCACGTTAAGACTTTCCAGAAACAAGTCCCACACCCAAGATCCGCCTTCCGATTTTTGGAGAGGGGAATCCAAGCCTTGGGGTCATTAACCCCCGTAAGTTGGGTCAAGAGGTAAGAGCCAGAATGCTGATTCCACATCTATTTTTGCCATAAGGCACCAGATCCAGCACTTTTAACCAACTCAAGGGCCGAGTCAAAGGACTGATACACCACCTGGGCACATGTTTCCAGGATAACGTCATTGACTGATGCACCCACCGGATATGACAAGTGTTGTATCAGCCTGAATTTTTCTGGGGTCTTTTTGGGAACAATACCAATTGGGAATATAATAAGTCCGGGGATTGGGGTGACGTAAAGGGGCCGAACATTCTAACCAATTTTACTTAGTTCCCCACCTTCTCCTTTAGTACTGTAGGTGCAGCTTTCGCCGACTTCAAGTAATGAGGGTAGTCCGTAGACACCTTCCCCACTATCGGTAGGCGAAAACCTTCACTAAAGCCGCGCTACAAAATTCCACAAATCATGTCTTTTCCAAGATAGATTGGGGAGGGTTCCAGCCCGAGATCCGGGCTGCTGTTTGGCTGTCCCAGCAAATGTGGATGATTGGCTACATGATTTGGAGGGGTGGTTGCCTTACAATGCAGGCCAGCGTGTCGGAAGGTACATTTTCCGCCACGGTTGCATATGGTCAAATTGAACCCGTAACACTTCCACTTGCATTCGGAGGGGCGCCTCCCCGCCCTTTGCTCGGAAACCTCTTCTGAGTGGAATTGTCAACAAAGTGTTCTTGGGAAGCATGTGTAACCTCTAGCCAGAGTTCCACATCCTTCTCGCCAAACACGTCATTGAGGACGCCATCTGTGTTGAGCCTAAACTGCCCATCATATTGTCACCACGACGGGGTGCCGTGTCATGAATTTGTATTCACCTGGGTGAGTGTCCAGGTAACAATCCCAGAACGTGCACCGTGCCAGAAAGTGGTTATCGAAATTCCTGTACTGCTCTTTCGCACTTCCCCTCTCTTGTGCGCTGCGTTCCGAGCCTTATGGCTATCTGACGTTAGGGCAAATAAGACTACATACCTCCCTCTGTAATTTTCCTTAATATGCGGGCGAATGCCTAATGCCACTGCCATATAATTGCAGTGAACCCTGCTACGATCTAAAGTAGGAGGTTCCTGGAGGGTGGCCAGCGCCTAATCTGCTTTCTTCTGAGCCCCTATACACAAACACTTATCAATAGCCATGCCTAGCTTGCGGTTGGGGGCTGACGTGTGAGTGGACAAGAAGGAAGCTGCGGAACATGTGTACATGGACATATTATCATCATCAACAATTGCACGATTGGGGTCCGACTCACCGGGAGCTAGCTGACTCGTGTCCGGCTGTTCATCTTCGTCTGTAACTCCTGGTGCAACCCCCGGGCGGGGACGACGGTCGCTTCCTTTTCCTTCGCCTAACGCATCACTGACCCTCTGCGACCTCCTGACCTCCTTCGTCCTGACTTGTTGGGCCCGTTTGGGGATACCTGCGGAGCTTTTCCCTGTAGAGTTCTCCCTGCTGGGATATGATCATCGTCTGGCACTGGAAAACATCATTTGCTGCAGGAAGAAACATCAGTTTCTGCACATATCTGTCAAATAAGGAACATAAAATATCGCCTTCAGTTAACTATTCATGCTTACATGAATGTGCCCCGAAGGAATAACATTACACCTAACGGGGTAGATCCAGAATAATGCATGCGAGTGAATTCACGCTAGCCGCTAGCGAAAAATTTTATTTTAATATTGAATTGAAATTAAAGTGTACAGTATGGGCACGCTTAGCAGCGAAAATACGCGCTGCCTATACATACGTCGGTACTTACGCTCCGTAAAGTTAAGGTTGGGTTAGGGAAGCGTGAAACGGCCAAACAAAAAACCTGCTGTATCAAAGGCAGGAACATATTCCATTGCGCTACACGAGGCTTTTTGAAGTACGCATATGCAAGTGGAGTGCCTAAGGGAGAGCAACTTAATTATGTTAGCGCAAACACGCTACACTAATAAACGTAATGCAAACGTAGCTTTGGATCAGGCCCCATGTGCAGAGCGCCTTCTAACAACCGCCGCCTTTCCATGACATAGAATTATGTCAGGTGTTACACTGATTTACACCTCCATGCCTCCAAGCTGATCTTATATCCACTAACTGGACTACAAGTCCGTCTTTTTCTGTTTCGATAACATTTATTTTTCTATGACAAAGACATATCTAGATATTAGGTCAAGCTATTTGCATACAGCATAATAACAATGTTTTTTAAGGTACCAGGAATAATTCCCTTACTGCACCTCCCTTTGATAACATTTATGGACTTGATCCAGACCTCTGCTAATCCAGACTGCTATATAATTATGCTTGCTCCCTTTTGAACTGGTATAAAAATGTCTGGGTGATTGTGGCAGAGGTGCTGAAGGTAATGGTGCCTGCCAACCAACTTTTCTTGCCTTATCTCCGGCAAGTAAGGCCGCCAGAGGTTAATAGATGACAGACTGCTTGCCCTAGAGGAACGGGCAGCAGTCTGGCATAGGCTGACTTGCGCATCTGTAGCTCTAACAGAGTCCGCAGAGGCACTGGTGGGTGCTGTGTGAGGAGACAGGGCGCGCGCTTGCTGCACGCACTCTGCTGTGCGACGCTCCACCTGGGCGGTGATGATGGCGGCGGTAAAGAGCAGCTGGAGCAGGCACATTCCTGCCCTTTCCGCTGCTCCGATTCGCAAAGGGAGGCTGCAAAGCCTAACATACACACAGGAGAGAGAATGTCCAGCAACACTGCCATTACCAGTAACACACTATACCATTCTATCTGTAACATACACACAGGATAGAGAATGTCCAGCAACACTGTCATTACCAGTAACACAATATACCATTCTATCTGTAACACACACACACAGGATAGAGAATGTCCAGCAACACACTATACCATTCTATCTGTAACACACACACACAGGATAGAGAATGTCCAGCAACACTACCATTACCAGTAACACACTATACCATTATATCTGTAACATACACACAGGATAGAGAATATCCAGCAACACTGCCATTACCTGTAACTCACTATATCATTCTATCTGTAACATACACACAGGATAGAGAATGTCCAGCAACACTGCCATTACCAGTAACAACACTCAGCTGCTGCTCTCAGACAAGCTTCACCTAAGTGTCCAACATATTTTATGACATATGCACTCTGCCATCAAATATTGCTTCTGGATAAGTACTATATGAACTACCTCTTTAAAAACCTGCTGGGCCGCCATGTGTACCACCAAACTGTTATCCGAGTACCTCTAGTATTATAAGTACCATTGGTTGAGAACGGGCAGATTGGGAACTTAAAGTGGCCCTGGAAAAAAAAAAGGCCACATTTCGGTGGGGTCAACTATTAGTGTGGCCCAAAAAATGTGTAAACTGAATTAGTACAGACTAAAGAACCTGCTGACAAGTCTTTCACATTCCAATAAAGAGATTTATAGTGACCACTATGCAATGCAGGTAGTCACTGC
>WWET01003096.1:116084-126818 GCA_011038615.1 Limnodynastes dumerilii | reverse complement strand
GGGGGGGGGGTGCATCAGCTACCTTAAAACCATAATGTCCTTGGATCTCAACACCTCTATACCACACTGGCCAGAAAGAACACTCAATCCTATCATTACTGCTCACCAAAACACCTATATGGTGGTATATACCAAAAGACCCAACCGTTAGGGTATGATGTCCCCGCATTCCATCTTGGATTGTGTTCGGCCAGACCCGTCCTCCTTTTTCCTCTTTCCCCATGTGCCACTACTTGCTGAGCTCTCCACTGCTTATGCCCAACCATGCACCGTGTGGAATAAATACAGGTTAATGCAACTCTACCTAAGCTTAAGGTTGTTGGGAGGGGTTTAGGGTTCTGCTAAAATAAGAGACCTACTTCCTGTCAGCTATTCCTTAAATAACCTAGATAACCCCATCCTAACCCTTAAGCAGCCTGCAATCCTTGCTATAAACAACTTCTCATAACAATCCTAACACTATCCCTGTCCTTCTGATAAGGAGTAAAGCACCTGCTTGCCGTTATTTTCCCGGTGGCTCTATGGAGTCCTTGGTTGTTTGGTTGTGGCATTAAGAGTCTTGCTTTGTTAAGGTACATGTAAGTAGGACATTCTCTCCTGCTTGTGAGATGTGACGCATCACAACTGATGGACACTTTAATGAATCTAACTGGGAGAGAGTGACAGCAAATCCTTATCGTTGGCCCCATCCAATGTAATCAGCTCAAAGACTGGATTAAGGTTAGGGTATTGATGCCTTAAGAATAGACTAACAATACATCCATCCATTGCCTAACTAGCAATACATTAATACTCAATAGGTTTGATCCAGAGGTGAGTGTTTGTCAGCTTATGTACAATACTATGAATGCTCAGAGAGGATGCACATGTAATCTCGCCTAACTCCGAGCCAAACACAGCTTGTGCACAGCTCTGAATGATGTTTCATGTGAGTGAAGGGGTGGAGGCAAAAGGGCACCGGAACCAGAATTGAAGTAGACGGCAGTAAGCTCAGTTGTGTTAAAATCTCATCCTTCCTACTGTTTTAATTCACATTACTAGAGATGTGTTCATACTATTTATAACCTTCATGTCCACCAGAGGCGGAACTAGTGAGTTGTGGATCCAGGTGCCAAAAATATGTTTTGGTCCTGATGGTATCCCAGGTAACCCAGGGATGATGGCTGTGGGCCCTTGTATCAGCATTGGCCCTGGTGCCATTGCACCTGTTGCAGCGATGGTAGTTTCGCCCCTGATTTCCACTATATATTACAGTGTACTTCCCTACAACCGCGTGCTTTAGCTCTTGTGTTTCGCTTGAACAGCCTCTATGAACATTGCGCTGTATGCTGGAGTGATCGGTGGCAGTGTAGCCGGTATCATAGTCATCGGAATAATCGTCTATTGCTGCTGTTGTCGAGACAAAGATGACGGAGAAGATTATGAGATGGCGTAAGTGTTCCCCTCTTTACCTAACATTTCTATTGTACTTAAATGGATTGGATCTTCTATTGTACAGATGGTCTGTTAAAGCTTTCTCAGCCATGATGCTCCTTTTATGACGTGACGAAGCTTGATTGCAGCCCATTAGTAAATAATTAAAAACTTTTGTTTACCATTTAGCAGATGCTGGCTTCCTGCAGAGATCAGACAATGGAGCTGATATCACCCATACAATTCACAGAGTCATACACTCTCTCTCTGTAGGACAAAAATGGATGATGTCAGCAACCTCTGCAGGAAGTCATTAGTTGCTAATTGATAAGTAAACAAATACTTAATTATTTCTAAATCCCTATTCAACCAGCATGGCACAATTAGCCATGATTTTGGGAAAGGTTTAACTGGGCATAATTGTAGCTTACAACACTCAGTAACTACATCAAGACAAAAACATTATGTAACTCTACTGGTAAGACACAACATGCATTTTGTTAACCACATTGCTGTTCTTTATTGGATAGTCAGAATGCTGCATACAGCAATTGGTAAAGTCCAGCATTTAAACATAAACATCATTATATACAGTCGGAGGTTCCTGCAGCTAAATATACACACAGCCCCCTCTCTGGTCATTGGACACTAAGCTAGGTGCTCGAAGTGGGCTGGTATGCACCAATATGGTACAGTATATCGGCCCTTCTAAAATTCTGTCAGTCGACCGTATTTTCACTCAGCGCAAATACTGTCCCTCCTACTCCTCTATCACTGAGGCCGGAGTCTGGGAGTCCAACATCTCTGTGGTGTCTCAAGTATCAGACCAGGGTGTGGGTCTGTAGGAAGGCTGCAGGGTCCCTGACACCATCATCACTATCCCCAGCAATTGCAGCTTCATGGAGAACATGACTGTCATATAAGCCACGTGTCTTTAAAGACCTCATGTACGCAATCTATGTAACAAAACACTACGTAGATAGCATAAAATAGTTACTACACATGCGTAGTAGCTATAATCGGAAAAATAGGCACGTAAGTAAAAAAAAATTCTGGCTGACGTTTTTTAGTATGTAATAGGAAAATAAAAGCTAGAGCTATGGACAACATCTCCACTTTTCCTTTCCCGTAGCTTAGTAAATTGGTGTCTATCCTGTTCCGCAGTGTATAGAAACTTTCTTCTTCCTGTATTGTGATGGATAGATGACTCCAGCCTACACCAAGCAACGTAATTAGAACACAACCATCAACTAATCCGCTTGATGACAGTCTGAAAACTGCATGACTGACAGCAGGGAGAGGATTCTCTCCAGCTGTTCTTCCTGTGAATAACCTGCAGCAGATCCTACAACATGAACCCAATCCACCAGGTGCACAATACTCTGCTCCTGATCTTGCAACTGTCACTCACCTGGTTTTATGAATTTAACTGATGTTTGAAAAACATTTTTTCTCTTTAACAAAGGTGGTCACCATGGTAACTGACAGTTGGAAACTCAGGAACAGATTATTTTGTAGCTCATAGAATGGGTCTGTTTGAATGTTGCAGGGTCTGCTACAGTCACAGTGGCCAATGAGAATCCTCCTCCTCCCTCCCTGAAGCCAGTCAAGCATTTTGGGTGCAGGGTGGGTACCACACATCAGTCTTTCTTCTGGGACCCATCATAGAATCACCAATCAGAGTTAAGTCTGCTAATCAGACATAACTGTTACCTGGCAAAGTATGCTGGAATTCATAGTTTCATTATACCTGAAGAGTCACATTTTTACAAGGCCTGGCATAGACAGTGACTCATGCTTCTATAGACATGCATTAATTTCTCTCTCAAACCTTATATGTTCAATTTATAAAAATTACATAAAAACATACTAATAATAGCTAACCTGCCATACTGTAACATAAACTACAGAGATATTAGTTGCTCACATTTACAAATATCATACTTGTCATGTATCCCTGTATAACAAGGAGACTCCCTAAAGAGTGGGTAATCTCCCTGACTCACTGAAGAAAGGATGATTTCTGTGACTCCCTGAAGAGTGGGTGATCTCCCTGACTTCCTGAAGAGTATTTAAACTCCCATACCCCCTGTATTTGTCAATGTTCATGATGCTGATTCAGCTCCAGAAGTCATTGTGCAATGCTGATTTAGAAACTAATTTAGAAACTGTGTCCCATTTCCCTGCATTTAGGGAGGCGGCCATTTTCATGGAGGCCAAGATTTAATCAAAGACTGGCAGCTATCTAACTCAACATGACTTCAGTAATGAAGACAGAAATGAAAAATACACTTTGGTCTCTTGTTTATCCACAGCAGTTTTCTTAAAACAGTCTGATTACTTGGACAAAAGACGTTGCAGGAGCCCTTTTAATCTAATACCGGAGACTAGCATACATTACATCATCTGAAGCAATTATATTCATTCAAGCTGCGTACTCAGTCTCCATTGTCGTGAAGTGACTTCAGGGAACACGTGGACTGGTCTTGAACTGTTGTTGCAGCTGAGGTGACTACATGATATGTGAGTTGCTTTGTGCCTCTGCCGCTAAGGATTCCTAATCCACTTTGGGACTACAAGTGCATAGCTTGCGGCTGTTTCCACCTCATTTAACACACAGCTTTGCCTTTGGGCATTCACTGTTTGGACCTCTTTTACAACAACATATCAAGAGGTTATCCCTGTGGGCTGTTTTGTGTAGTTTTTATTCCAAGCATTCTCACATATTGAATACTGGATCACAGTGACTGACACTTTATTAGACCTACTTCTCCATTAATTTAAATAGCTTGTGATCACCTATTTAGGCAGAAATATTGATTAACCTTGCATATTTGTTGCTGGATTGCTTTGTCTCCGAGTAATTTGTTATTGATAGTGGATGTGATTTTAATATTGTGTATTAATAATTTAGTTTTTTCCAAATAATTTCTCATTTCTCTAGCGTTTTGTTGCCAATCAAGATTATTATTATTATTATTATTATTATTATTGCTGTTGTTGTTATTATTACTATTATTTTAATCAACTGCAGCGTCTCCTACTTTTATCTCTTCTATAAAGATGAATAAGTCAACGGATCCTATTCACAGTCTTCACGATAATAGTGAAATATATATTCACTGACACTATAACAATGAATAAATACGGATGCCTCCATTTATATTGATTAATAGTTTTCCTGGCAGTGCTAGACACACCCATGGGTGGAGCTTTTCACAGGACACACCTCTTTAATGGTTTAGGACACACCCACCGATGTCCGCGATTATGGCATCTACCACTTTCAAGGCTTGCCCTAACGCAATTAATGATATTCCCAATGTTATTTTCACCTTTAGAGCTAACTCCCTTTAAAATCTTCAATATAGCCTCTGGCACTACCTGGCAGCTGCTGGTCCCAGACATGCTTTTTACAATGTTACACAGGGGATGCAGTCACCGCTGCGACACTGCTAATTTTCAGCTCTATTTATTTCAAACATATAGAATTTTTTTATTTTGCTTTTTGTGAATGGGTAAGTATGGGAATTGGCATATTTACCCATTCCATCATTTGGAAACCCTGCCGCAGATCCGTTGCACTGCTGCAGACCCAATACACTGACTGGACAGATGAGTAGGACTCTATGGGGAATTTTAGGGTCAAACTGCTGGAAAGGGAGTCCTTGGGCTAGACTGTGGGGAAGGGAGTTTTAGGGTCAGGCTGTGGGGAAGGGAGTCTTAGGGTCAGACTGTGGGGAAGAGAGTCTTAGGGTCAGGCTGCTGGGAAGGGAGTCTTAGGGTTAGGGTAATGGAAGGGTACGGCTAGGGTAATGAAAGGGGAAGGATAGGGTAAGGATTAGGATAAGGGTTGGGGACATTCATACTCACCATTCGTTGCAGTGCCTTCTTTCTTCCGTTGATCGATTGCTTCTCCGCTGCTAGGCAGAAGCAATCGATATCGGAAATGGTTGGGAGAAAATGACCCTTTTGAAAAGGGCCTTTTGCAGCGGCGGCGCACAACCCTACACAACATTTTGGCTGGTTCATAGGCCAATAAACAGATTTTTGGAAGGCAGGTGTAATCTACATCGTAACAAAGAAAAATCAGCACCCACTTACCAACCATTAACTATTAATCTATTCTGTTTGTAAAAACTATTTTAGAAGCATTAGTTACACACATTTGGACACGTATAATAAGTCTCCTGCCACTTTCAAGGGCTTACATATTACATAATTACATAAAACAAAAACTAGCCTACTTGATGGAGCAAAATTCAACTACGGATATAATCATCTTATTTCTGGTCTTAGGGGAATATATATATTTTATATATATTTTATATTTATACATTTTTATTATTTTTTTATTTAAAACTTCTTATTCGTAATTTAAATTTAATTGGGTGAAGAAGATATTGATGATTGCCTAGTCCTCAGCAGAGTTATACATTTTCTTTTATTAATATCAATTATATAAAAATCCAATTTATTACAGAATTTAGTCTGACCAGTGTTAATTTTTTAGCATAAACTTTATTTATTTATGATTTAAAAATGAGTACCTAAACTTTCTCCATTTTCTGATACCACGGGAACTACACCGAATCCACAAATGCTCATTATATTCTCTTGAATTAATAATGCACCAAAGAATCAATTTTGTTGATTTAGCCGAAACTGCAGGAAACTAAAAAATTTTTGCTCTCATATTAGTGTTTTTAGAAAGATAAAAAATGTTTCCTGGTAAAAAACGTGCTGGAAATGTGTTGGAAAAAATCAATTGAAGTAGTCTCACAGTTTGCTAGAAATAATAATACAGACAAGGTAAGATTACTTTTTCATTATTATTACAGACTTTAATAGAACCTTTAAAACTTTTAACAACCTTTTAAACCTTTATGTGGCCATTTTATTGAGCAATCCAAATAGTTTAAATGTTTTCTTAGAACTATGCTGGTTAAAAGTTTCCATATTTAAAAAAAAAAAAAAAGCATCTCAATTTTTGCCGTAAAACCTCTAAATCAATGTGTTTTTGTACTAGGTTTAAATAATAATGTGGTCAGGTGGTTCTTATACTAAAGTCAGGTGATACTGTGGTATTGTGGCACTCCTATTAGAGTCAACTTCTACTAGTCAGGTGGTATTAAAATTGAACCTGATTCAGACTTAAGGAGGAGCTTGAAATTAAGAGGAAAGTTACACCTGGGCAAAACCATGTTGATTTCAGGGGGAGTTAAGGTAATTGTATTCTTTGCATGCAGGGATATATCTTTGAATTGCTTACTGCACACAGATACTGACCAGCTTTACTATCACACTGTTATTTAGACTTGGGATAGGAAACATCACCTCTCAACTCTACTACTGTTTGTAACAGATGAAATATGACCCCTGCTATCACCATGGTTTCCTCTCTTATGTTCAACCTCTGAATCAGGACCATTATGGTTAGGTGGTAGTTTTACTAGGTCCAAGTGCAGGACTGTAAGCTCTGATTTTTGGCCAGTGGTGGTCAGTTTGTGTTCTAACCGTCACCGTTAACTCCTCGGGGACCGGATTCACAGATGCGTGTGTATAAAATACGCAAATATACGCACGTCCCTGGCAAGGCAACACCCAGGACTCTCCCCTCACACAGACGGATAATTGGTGACTTACGACTCCATAGGGCAGCCGTAACTCTATGTGTGTAGTTACATGCATAAGTTACTTACATACGTGCGTACATTACTAACCGCACCCTCAAAAGGCCATTTAAATGCCCCCCCCTGCACGCACTTTCATGTAACTTCTCAGGTACTTAAGAAAACCTCGCCCCTCCATACGTATGGGACTAAGGGCCTGATTCACACTACCGGACGTATTGCATATATGTCTGGAGTTTACCGATATTTGAGACTGCGCATACGCAATCTACGTAATGAAAAGATACGTAGATTACGTAAAAGAGATACTACGCATGCACAGTCTCAAATTTCGGTAAATTCGGACGTATATGCAATACGTCCGGTAGAGTGCGACCCTAAGTGCGATTTAGCAATTCGTGCCTAATGGACTTCCGTGCCCCAAATCCTACGTAACTTGCACGGATAAAGTTACTACAATTGCGCAGTTAATCCAACCCCAAAAATACACACGCAAAAATAGACAGAATGGTATCTGTGAACCCAGTCCCACGTCTCCAGCTGATACTGGTTCCAGCTGCTCCTCGTGTCTTTGGTGCTCAGCATTCACAGCTTACATTCCCTTATATTCCTTGGTGAGGTCCAGCTCTTCCTGCGTATTCCAGTCTCCTCTATGAACCTAATCTGCCACTCAGACTCTTTCCTCCATACCTCTGTCTTCACAGTTGCAGCTTAATCCATGTGCAATCCGTATTTCAGCCTATTGCGTTGTTCCTGGTCTATCGGGATCATTGCTGTATACTTCAGTCATTCCTGTATTCTCATTCATCAAATCTACCATGATCATTACTGTTTGGACTCTGGTTTGTTCTTTATTATTTGGATTCATATTAATCATTCCAGCTATTTTCTATATACTTGAGTATTTCTTGTGTTTCAGCATCACCTGTACACGTCTGGACCTTTGTTACCATTCAGTGTTCCTTTGCATTAAAACCTCAGCCACCGTTAACTTGTCCCTGTGGTTTCCTGCTTTGTTGAATACTCCGTGTTCATGATTCCTGGCAAATGACAAGCCCCAGCAGTAAGCGATCAATGTAAAGTATAGGAAATGCAACTTTTCCACGCTTCATATACTATATGTTGAACGTTTACTGGTGAGACTTGTCAGCAACTATGAGTCACATAGCAACGAGATGAGGTTCTTCATAGTACACAAGGTTAAAGCACAGAGAGAGAGAGAGAGAGAGAGACAGAGAGAGAGAGAGTAATTCGCTACTCTACAGTCCTTTCATCCAGGTGTTGGACTGGGTATCTCCATACACTGGGTAGACATGTATAGCAAGGGGCAGGGAACATAATGGTGGAAGACAAGTTAGGAATGTTTCATTCAATGCCCTTTCTCTTGTCACACTGAACTGCTGCCCCTTTACGGCTGTGAGTCTATGGGGCAGTACACATATAAACTAGCTTGCTACAATTTTCTTCAAACAAAGTTTTATTGTGAATTGTCAATCATTATGAATGACTGAACGTGCTAAATTTGTCTTATTAACTGTATGAAAGAAATCTAATAAAAATCAGTACCTACCAGTGGAACGAATGTGGGTCACCGTAGCCAACGGCCCTTTCGATCGGAACTGGCTAGGAGCGAACGGCCCTATCTGGCTGGGATATCGATTGCTTATGCCGAACTCGGCGCTCCAAGAGGTAAGTAAGTATTCTATCCCCATTTCACTCTCTAACCCTAACCCTAAGTCTTCCCCCCCCCCGCAGCCTATCCCTAAGTTAAATACATTTCTTATGCTTGTTATGTATATCACTATTAAAGGTCAGTAAATTTCTCCCTAGTGCTTATTTTATTTTTACTTTTCCCTAGTCGTTACTCTAACCCTCTCCTCACCACAGCCTAACCCTAAATCCCCCCAGCCTAACCCTAAGACCCTGGAAAGTTTTACTCACCTCTCCGATGGTCTGGCGGCTAAAAAAAAATATTTGGTGATACACTAGCCAGATGGTAAAGCAGGTCATCATCATGATGATGTCATATAGGGGGCGGGGCCCCACTGGTGTGTACCGGGTCGCACAAATTCTGAAAACCAACAGCCATCACATTCTGTGTTTATATGTTAAAGCACCTCTGCTACTTTGTCGTAATGACAACTGACAACGTAGAATATGTAGTGGGAGGTGCCAGAGAGAGAGTGGAGTGGCCGTGGGTTAATATGTAATGTGGAGATAGACACTTCTAACTTACACCATAATATAATGGGGGAGGGGGTGAAGTACCAATTTACCAGCTCACTCAAGGGACCAACCTAGCTAGTTACGGCGCTGGACTAGGTAGTACTCATACCAGTGTCAGGTAGTACTCATACTAAGGTCTAGTAGTACTCATGTTAAAGTTTAATGGTATTCATGCTAAAGTCTAGTGGTTCTCACACTAAAGTCAGCTTGTACTCATGGTAAAATCTGGTAGTACTCATGCTAAAGTCTAATGGAACTCAGTTAGTGCTCATGCTAGAGTCAGGTAGTATTCACACTAAAGTATGATAATATTTATGCTAGTCAGGTGGTACTAAACCTAGAGTCAGGTGGTACTCTACCATCCCCTCTTCCAGCCAAGCTCGCTGCCTGGGTGTCATCCTTGACTCCTCACTTTCCTTCACCCCTCCTTAATCCGTGCCCTCTCACTGTCCTTCCGCTTTCTCCTCCACAACATAGCTCGCATCAGACCCTTCTTAACCACAGATGTTACTAAAATGCTTGTTCACTCTCTCATTATCTCCCTTCTTGACTACTGCAACATTTTCCTCTCTGGTCTCCCTTTGGTCCATCTCGCTCTTCTGCAATCCATACTTAATGTTGCAGCCAGACTCATCTTCCTCTCCAAACGCACTACTTCCACCTCTCCTCTCTGTCTATCTCTACGCTGGATTCCTGTCACTTTCAGAATTCTTTTCAAGCTCCTCACCACAACTTACAAGGTTCTCTTCTCCACTACGGCTCCTTACCCCTCCTCCCTTACCTCCAGCCACACTCCTGCGCGACACCTCCACTCTCCTCCTCCACCGCTCCCTTCCTTTCCTCCCTTATCTCTATCCACACTCCCACCTAAAACCTCTTGTCCTGCTGGTGACCGCCACCTTAACTCCAGCCTGATAACAATCTCTCACTCCCACGTAAAAGACTTCTCCTGGGACACCCCTCTGAACTGGAACAACCTACTACAACCTATTAGGCAATCCAGCACCCTCCAATCCTTCAAACGCTCTCTCAAAACCCACTTCTTCAGGATAGCCTACCCTTCCTCCACCTAAGGTAACCTGCCCTCCCCAACTTTATCCTGTTTTTTTACCCCCTCCCACTTAGCATGTAAGCCCTTAAGATCAGCACCCTCCTCCTTCCTGTCATCACCCCTCTACCTTGTCCTCATTACTTCCCACCTTCTCCCTACTGTCTATCTCTCTCCTTATTCATCTGCTTCTACACACATATCCTGCATTTTTATTTTCCATGCATGTTGTTCTTCTATTTTTGTGCTGTATTTTATGTTTGCATTGTACTTGTTTTGTATTTCTAATTTATTTGAACTTGTATACTTGTATATGTAACTATTGCCTTTGTACTGCACTACAGATACCATGTGGTGCCTTAAAAATAAACATTAATAATAATAATAATAATAATAATAATAATAATAATAATG
>WWET01003096.1:71732-88702 GCA_011038615.1 Limnodynastes dumerilii | reverse complement strand
GAAAATACATCAATATATACAAAGTGTCCCAAAAATCAACATACACAAAATATGATGATCCAAACTTCATCAGAGTCCAAAAATGCATCAATAACTCAAAGTCAGTAGAAGCACATGATGTCCATAGGATAATGTCCATAGGTAATGTCACATGATCACCAACCGACAGCTGTTTTGGGCTATCCGTCGTCAGGGTAAGGTGAAGCACAATGACGAGGCACAACAGCGCAATATACACAGGTTAAACTTCGGCTGCTAGAAAGTAACAAAAGAGACATCAGAACTCGACAGGGAAGACTATGTCACTGAAGTTCTGAGCCAGATGTCTGAGACTAAGGCCCGTATTCAGAGTACCGGACGTATAACATATGCGTCCGGTGTTTAGCGATTTTTACTACTGCGCATACGTAGTCATTTTTTAACGTAATCTATGTATCTTTTTCTTACCTAGATTTTAAGACCGCATTTACGCAATCTACGTAAGAAATATGGGCATCCCCATCCTTTAAAAGGCCTTCAGATGCAGATTGTGTGCCATGGGGCCCGCTGTTCTGCACCCATTATAGATACGCCAAAGTTGTAAGCAGTCATTAGCGGTTGTTGTCCCCGCTCCGATGGGCTGCCTCTAGAAATAGAGACAGCCGAAAGTTCCTTTCTATTAAAGATATTTTACATAAAGTTGGCAAAACATTTATATTTCCTGATAATTTCAGAATATTCTCTATTTGTTAGCACTTCCAATCCCTGATGTGACAGAGCATTTTATAGTAAGCCTTTCTGGTGAATTCTAATGGTTCTCTCTAAAACCGATCCATCAGAGAAAATTATATACATCACAGATGGTCATGGTCCAAAGAGTGTAACCATTATTTCTCTTCAGACTAAATTGATATTTTAGCGATATTATGTTCTGAAATATGGTTGTTGTAATAGTGTTATTTATTCTGGCCGCTCATCTCAGTCATTTGTGTTAATATGATTCCTTGGCTGGGATTTAATGCTTACTACGTCTTTATGAATTCTGAACCACAACAAGCTGGTCAATTATTCATAGATGAAATGAATTTACTAGATCGTAGGGAGAAGAGCTGTGAAGGAGATCTGGGGATGTGTGAACTGTTAGATATAGATGGAATAAAGATATGAAAACCATGGTAACCCCATTGTGAGTCACATGCACAAATGAACATTCAACAGCTATCCAAGGGAACTAATGTCACATTTACTGTGTGAAGACAGCCATCTTCTGGGTCGGAAAAAAAAAAGAGTGTTAACATCAAACTTAAACTGACAGCTCTGGTTATGGTGCATAAACATCAGGGGTCTTATTCAAAAAGAGGACATCTTAGGCCCGATTTAATTGTCCGTGAAGACAGGAAAAAGTGCAAAAAGCGAGTGTTCCCATCTATCACAGTAAGAAAAATTCACTGATTTTAATACGCACCTTTATGAGGTAAGTATTAAAATCCATAATGTCCGAGACGGGTCAGGAGGCTTGCGAAAAATGAATGGGTAAGTAGGCAGATCGATATACTTAACCATTCTAAAAAAGAAATTCCAAAAGGGCTGCCATTTCTAAATAGAAACAGTTGAAAATCAGTTGGCTGTCTCTACTTCTAAAACTCTACTTCAGTTAATTATTCTTTAATTATTATTGTGATAACATTCAATAGGAGATCTGTTGACTACTTCATCTTTATAGAAAAGATAAAAGTAGATGACACATTCATGGTGACGTAATATATCGGTGTTTCAGTAATTAGTCTGTCTAAATGGAGCTTTAATATCGGGCTCTCATCCGACACAGCTCTGCTTTGGGTAAGCTCCGGACCTATGGGATTTTAATATTTTGTCGATCTACTTGTTTCTACGTGTTTCTGGCTAAAGTTGTCCCATTAGCTCCTTTTGCCATTGAGAATGATTAGTTCGTAATTCATTCAGCATTCATGCTTAAAGCAGAGTATTTCACCTGATTTACTTGAACAGTAAGCATAAAGAATGAGCAACCTTTCCATCACATAAGTGATCACAAGTTTATAGGCTGCTGTAATGGTTCCAAATAACTGTGGAGTCCTAGCTCTCATCATCATCATGGACTTAGACCTGGGTAAATAATTGAGCTAAAATTGTGTATACTTCCACAAAGACGCAGATCTAGATTGCACTAATTTGTGGGAACACACGTTTACTATAAGAGGTGTGATCTCTACCATGAAAGGGGTGTGTCCTGTACCATCAAATGGGTGTGCCTTGTAAGTAGCCCCACCCATGGGTTTGTCTAGTGCTGCCGGAATAAAAATGTCTCAATAAAAATAGCGGCATCGGTATTTATTGATTGTTACATGGTCAGTGGTGAATAAATACCTTCATTATTATCTTTCATTATTATTGTGATAACATTCAATAGGAGATCTGTTAACTATTTCATCTTTATAGAAAAGATAAAAGTAGATGACACTGCAGATGATTAACAAGACCAAAGTGTAATTTTCACTTCTGTCTCCATTATTGAAGTTGTCTTAGATAACTGCCAGTCTTTGCTTACATCTTGGACTCCATGAATATGGCATTCCTCCCAGCATTTTGGAGCCCTGCCCTGTCCTACCCAAGCTCCGCCTCCATCCCTCTCAAGCTCCGCCCCCATAGTTATTCTGCATGGGGCAAAAAATTTAAATTGTAATTATTTGTTATTTATTTATCAACAGGTTATTATATAGCGCCAACAGATCACGTAGTGATTGTAATTAAAAAAAAACAACAAAGAAAAATCCCAACATCCAGTGTAGCCCACTTATCAGAACAAACTGGAAGGCAGTCAGGACAGCGGGACATTCATCTGAAATTGGGACTGTTTCTCCGCAATCGCGCCAGTTGGGAGGTATGGACTGGTCATCTCCATAGGCCTCATACAGGGAAAGACTGCAATGACTTTTCTGAGTGTCAGGAAGATCACCCGCTCTTCAGGGAGTCAGGAAGATTACCAACTTCAGGGAGTCAGGGAGATCACCCACTCTTTAGGAAGACAGGCAGATCACCCACTCTTCAGGAAGTCAGGGAGATCACCCACTCTTCAAGGAGTCAGGAGGAACAGCCGCTTTTCAGGGAGTCAGGGAGATCATCCACTCTTCAGGGAGTTAGGGAGATCACCCACTCTTCAGGAAGTCAGGGAGATCACCCACTCTTCAGGAAGTCAGGGAGATCACCCAATCTTCAAGGAGTCATGAAGATCACCCACTCTTCAGGGAGTCAGGGAGATTACCCACTCTTCAGGGAGTCAGGGAGATCACCCACTCTTCAGGAAGTCAGGAGGATCACCCACTCTTCAGGGAGTCAGAGAGATCACCCACTCTTCAGGGAGTCAGGGATATCACCCACTCTTCAGGAAGTAAGGGAGATCACCCTCTCTTCAGGGAGTCAGGAGGATCACCCACTCTTCAGGGAGTCTCCCTGATATTCAGGAAGAATTGGCAAATCATTTCCTTAGTGTATGCTCACTTTATAACAACCAACTCCTAGCAGCATTTTTCCTTCTCTATTAATTATCTGCAAAACAAAAACCCAATCTACCACTCAGTAAATGACTGAGAACATTGTGTGGACATGATAGAAAATCTGTGAAACGTATTAAAGACTGAATTACTGATTTCTGTGGAAGTATTTCACATTCCGTACTCCAGAGACGTGATCTCATTTATGTTAAACAGTATAGTAATATATTGTGTTATTTTATTCACTAGAATGCTTATATATCATAGCTCTGTCATCAGGCAGAGAGACAGAGAACCCCTTCCCATATGTCTAATGTAAATTACATGAATTTACTGTGAGACATAATCCATGTTATTCCTAAGAATTATTAGCAGTAACGACAGAGGGAGAATGTAATAAATATTAAATCAGGAACATTGGCTGCAATCATGTGTCTTTTAAAGATGTGGTTGGCCAACATTCTAAATGTAGCCAATCAGATTTATAGGATTGTAAGCCATAGTAACTATCTTATATCTAAAAATACAGATTTTTACCAAATGTACCTGTGCATCTAGATGGCAGTGGGAGTTATGCCCAGCCTAAGAAGTTGCTGTGGGCAAGTTCTCTCTCTCTCTCTCTCTCTCTCTCTCTCTCTCTCTCTCTCTTCTCTCTTCTCTCTTCTCTCTTCTCTCTTCTCTCTTCTCTCTTTGCTCCCGCTCACTACTCCGTTCTGTCCTCATTCTCTCCTCAGCTCTGCCACTGCTCTCTCCTCCGCTCTGACACTGCTCCCTCCTCCATTCTGCCACTGCTCTCTCCTCCTCTCTCTCTCTCTCCTCCGCTCTCTCTCTCTCTCTCTCTTTTTCCTCTGCTTTCCCTCTCTCCTCCGCTCTCTCTCTCCTCCGCTTTCTTCCCTCTCTCCTCTGGTCTCTCTCTCTCTCTCTCTTCCTCTCTTTCTCTCTCTCTCTCTTCTCTTCTCTCTCTCTCTTCTTCTCTCTAAAATAATTATAAGAACCTTATTTACCTTATCCAGACTCGATTCTCCCCATTGAGAGCCTGGGATATCCATTCAACTAATTTACTAATACTCACCCCTCCGAGGAGGTCCTGCAAAGATCATTGCCGAGATCGTAGGATCTTGCTTTTCAATTAAAATCTGAATGAAGTCCCTGCATATGCACAGTGTATTACTGTCAAGACTGAAATCTTCAGAGCCAGGCGCGTTGCCTGGTCATGAAAGTTTTTTTATTTCTCTTGCCCTCATATGAACAAGCAACACCATTAATAATTGCAATGGGTAAAAAAAAAAATTATATATGTGTGTATTTCTTCATTAATTCTAAGTATTAAAAAATGGGAAGAAATGAAAAGGGCAGTATATGGGGAGACCATTGGAAGTTTTATAATAACGCCACCCTCAGATGGAATTATTTTAACTCTCAAAGCGGAATTAAAAACTCTGCTCTTACATTATATATTAAATATTATGAAGTACCATTTGCATGGATGTTTACATGGATTTTATAGCCAGAAGCCAAAACAGCAGTCATGTTGATCTGGCTTGTAATACTTTTAACTTCATTTTCATGTAATAATATCTTTTTCACATGAAAAGCTGTATAAACGTCCCATGCGTGATGTGTGTCCCCCAACCATGCCACTCAACCCCATGAAAAACTCAACACAAACGACAGGCATTTCTTAGTGGGAATTAAAATGTATTAATTAATTAAATTGAATTACTGGTGAAACTCTTTAATCTAAATTTGGGATCCAATTAGGATCAAGTTGATGGGAGCCAAGAAAGCAGATAAAGTATTAAACGGTTTGCATCTTGACAAATAATTGTTATAAAATATAATATAATCAAACAACCAACAACCACAAACCATGCACACTCCTTCCGCCCAGCACTGTACCTCATTTAAGTGCGTAATCAGACCACCCCTCCCCCCCAGACAAGCTGGATGATCTCATGGTCTCAATCTCAAGATAACATGTGCCAACAAGGCTCAACCACCTCCTGCGCAAATCAATTAAACAATAACAGTAATTGCTTTCCGCCAAACACATAATTCGAAAATAAAGGGTGGCAAGGAGGGTGAAATCCAACAAAGAAGAAGGCTGAGTCATAGGGGAGTTATAAAGGCAGTTTCAGACCCCTCCTCAAATTTGAAACTGACCAGGCGGGGAACAGAAGACCTGAGGTGAGTGGCATGGTCTAGGGTACTACCCCACGCAGGGAGTTTAATCATACTCAAGAAAATAGATTAACCCCACATTGCCCTTATCGCATGGAAATTAAGTTAAAAGTGCTTTGTAAATAGAGCCCATAAAATTTTGCACTGCATTTATTTTCTTGGGTTATTTTTGTTTGTATATTTTTTGAAACAGTCTTTTGTTTTGTTTTGCTATCCCAGGTTTTAAAATAAATTTCTGGCTATAAAAGCAAGTAGAAAGAGCTAAAACCCCAATAAAAAATACAAAGAACAAACAAAAGAAAAATGTGATAAACAAGACAGAAATATACAGAGTAAAGACAGATTGTCATGATTCAATATATTTCATTTTATACTCCTGTGTGTGTGAATATAATTAGTCTAGTTGTGTAGTATATTTTTTTCTTGTATAGTTTTTATGTGTGAAAGTCACCTCAGAAAGAACCTCACCAATTTTTTCCGCTCCGTTATTGGAAACATTCTTTCTAGGCATCTGTTTTATATTTACAATCTTGACCCCTTGATACAAAACAAAATAGCTTTAATATAAACATAAAGAATGTTAAATTAAATTATCTTCTCTGATCTCCCCATGGATTTGGCAAACTGTTTATTGTGATATATTTTGTTCATCTATCTGTTTTATTTGATTTGCACAATCTGCCGTCTCTTCTTATTTTCTGCACAGTCTGTTTGGAAGAACATGACAAGTCAAGGGTGATTTCAGTCCTGAAATATAAGAAACAAAAATGTTTCTCTCGGCGATATCTCAAATATCTTATACAAGTAGAGGTAGCTGGCAGCATGCCGAGTGTTGTGAAACACAAGTGAAGTCCCAACATTCTTTTTCCAGGTATCAGGTTGACTAGGTTGTAGACTAGGGCACATGACTGTAGGGGGAGCCAACACAAGTTCCTTGGAGGAGAGGGACGAGAGCTTAGATGTCTGAATTAGTTAAATTGCAGCTACATAAATGGGTTAGCCTAGGGTGGCTGTAGCCGTTAATCAAGAAGTATCAGCTGTATATGCTGTTGTAGAATGCAAGGAGATATGGCTTTATAACACCTGAAGTGCCAAAGGTCTGATCTAGTGTGACGCTTTTATGCCCATCAAAAGTTATATACAGAAATATTCTTATTTATTTTAAAGAAAGTTTCCAAAAGAGTGTATAGAAGAGAAAGAGTTGTTGGGATTTACACTTATGAAAGATTTAGCATTAAGGGGGTTGCAGGGGCAGAATTAGAGAAAGTTGTTCTCTGACATATCATTTGTTGATGCAGTATGGGTTGTAGCCAACCTCTCATGCGCCCCGAAACTTCCCTCCTTGCTTTAGTGTCCAGTAGGATCGACCTCTGTCCCTGGAGAAATGCTAGGGTACAACTTAGATATACTTATTTGGTGGATAATTTAGGGCTTGCGAAAGTTGAGTTATTTATGGCAGCATGCATGCATGCACCAGATAACAGGTATACAGAACTCTGTCCAAGGGAGTGGCCCATCCGCTCCTCCTACATAAACTCCATAACTATAATGGGTTTAGGAGTTCCATGTGGATCTGCTGATCCACACGGGATGTTTTAGGTAGGTCTAGGGCAGCTCAAGTGCTGTAAACTCCACACGAGAGAGGGAAGGGACAGTGGACTTCACTCCTCTCCTCCATGTGGACTGACAGACCTTTGTGTCTACTGAAAACGGAGATCTGATTCTCGCACTTAGTGCCACCTAAAGCATAGACAAACATACAAGATTTAACGAAACAATGAAAATCTGTCCTTTTGACGAATTTGTTAAAAATTTTGATTGATCAGGATAAGATAGGGAAATAAGCGTTAGTATAAAATGAAAAATTACAATCCTTCAGCTTCTAAATAGGAGTCATCCGATAATGAGGGTTATGATAGATCAGGATCCAACAAAAAACTAGATTTTTTAGGGGGAAATACCAACAAAACAGATTCTATAGAAAGATCAGGAGAGGGGGCAGGAAGGGGTATGCAAAAAGGTCAAAAGTCAAAGAGGGTGGAACAAATTTCAAGTATCAGATCGGACTCTTCATAAGAAGAAGGCCTAAAATTATTAGTTTATCCTTCTATAACTTAACCTAAGACCAAAAATCTGCTTTGACTAATGCACTAAGCATTGATCTTGAAAGCATATTAGAGTTGTAACTGGAGTTTGAACTGGATTTGGCTTGGATTTGGGCCCATTTAAAGTAGTTCTTTGAATTGTTGATTAAGTGAAGTTTGCTGATTTTAATTTGCATAAACCTTCTATGATGTCTGGTCTTTTGCATTGCAGTGGGTGTGATGCTTTTGTTTTGCATGAAACAATTTGGAAACTCACGTGTTGTCCAAGCTGTCAGAAAATGTCTTTTTTGCAGGATGAGATAGTTAGAATGCATCAGAGAGTTCCCAGGAAGTGTACTGGGTGAAGTGTGGTGAGGAATGCATGCATGAAGGTTCCAATTGCACAAAGACACATTGCACAGACTGTGCCCTTGCAAAACTAATATGCAGCACTTGGAGGCCTGGAGTGCACTTCTACAGGTAGGTAACGTAGAGCATGAGGTGTTGAGGGAACCTGATGGCGAGAAAAGGGAATCCTTAAGAAGGACTGCACTTCTTGTGGGGGATTCTATTGTTAGGGGTATCCAGGTGGAAAAAGATCCTGAAAATAGGAAGCAGGTGAAGTGCTTGCCTAAAGCTACAGCTCCACGTGATAAAAACACATTTTAAATATTCTAAAGGCAGTGAGCAAGGAAAGGGAGGTTGATGTCATTATCCTCCTTGGGACTAATGACTTGGCCAATGCTGGAGTTGTGGCTGTTAGAGATAAATTTAGAAAATTTGGACCTGCACTTAAGAAGTTGGCAAATACTGTTACTTTTTCTGAAGTGCTGCCAGAGCACAGATTTGAAGAAGGTAGAATGACGCGCATTCATGATTTCAATCTGTGGCTTGGGAAGTGGTGTCATGGTTGGGCTTCATAGAATGTAGCCATGCCATCTGGCAAAACAGAAACTTGTATAAAAAGGATGGTTTGTACCCACCTTCTGTGGGAACAAATATTCTAAGTGAGCAGTTTGAATACTTTTTAGAAACCATTTAAACTAGGAGAAGGGGGCAGTGATACAAATAGCAAAAATAGCTGCTCCCCCAACCACAAAGTGTTGTGGGTCCAGTCAATAATGACAGATAATATAGCCGCAGCAACTAATGGAAAAGAAAATATAAAAAGCAATATAAACATATCTAGCAGTAATAATAAACTGAGGAATAGGAGATTCATAATGCAACCTCTCAGAGCAATGTGTGCAATTGCTAGGAGCTTGGGAAATAAAACCCCTGAATTAATTGCAATAATGGCAAGGGATAATCTGGATGTTGTGGGAATCACGAAATCATAGTACAATAAAAATCATGACTGGGACCTAGCTATACTGGGTTATAATTTATTTAAAAAGGATAGAGGATACAGAAGGAAAAATTGGAGGAGGCATATTAATGTATGTTAAGGAAGGGTTAAATTCAACTTTAATAGGAAGTATTGGAGAAAAAAGGTACTTTGGGTAACCATAGAAACCCAGTAGGTTATTCTTCGTACTGGAGTGATATATAGGCCACCAGGACAAGAGGAGGAAATGGACAATGTTTTATTGTGACATTGCTAAAATGGCATTAAAAGGGGAGGTAATAATCATGGGAGATTTTAATATACCTGATATAGGGGTGAGTCTTCAGCAAGCTTCACTGGAAGTGGGGACATTTTAAATTAATTTCAGGGAGTGTCCCTTAAGCAACTGGTAAAAGAGCCCACTCGTAAAGAGGTCATCTTAGATTTTGTACTTACAAATGGTGACATAATCTCAGAAGTAAGTGTGGTGGGAGCCTAGGATCCAGTGACCATCAAGCAGTATGGCTTAGTATAATGACTAAGAGAGACACGTGCCACACAAAGACGAGGGTGCTAGACTTTAGGAAGGCGGATTTTGTGGAAATGGGGTGATGCTTTGGCAGAGTGAAGGCACATAACAGAAGTACAGGAGCAGTGGGGAAATAAAAAAAAAATGTATTAATAACAGCAACAGAGCTTTCTATAAGAAAGGTAAGTAAAAACCCCAGAAAAAGAAAGCCAATGTGGTTTATAAAAGAAGTAGCAACTATAGTGAAAGCAAAAAAGATGGACTTTCAGAATTATAAACAAACTCAAAGTAATGATGACAGGGAGGAGTATTTTACAAAACAGAAGGAAGCTAAAAAGGTTATCAGAGCAGCATAGACACAAACTGAAGAAAAACTGGCCCACTTGGTACGAAAAAGGGGACAAAAGCTTTTTTAGGTATATAAATGAAAGGCGGAAAAATAAAAAATAGAGTATTGTAAGGCTCAAATCGAAGAATGTAAATCTTATAGAGGGTGAAAAAGCTATGGCACATCATCTTAGCAAGTATTTCTGTTCAATATTCACAGAAGAAAGAGAGGGGAAGGATCTACTTTTAAATGGGAAGACTATTAATACAATGGGGGCAATTACTGCTACTTGAAAGCAAATCACCTTGAAAAAGAGTGCACGGCACTTGAAACGCGTTGGTGGAATGGGGATGCAAGCCCGTTTGTAATTCTAAGTATTACACTAAACTTATTTTCTCTCTCGTATAGCCGCACAATAAGAGGGCCCTTTTTTTACTTGTGTTTTGAGGTATGAGTGTATGAACATCTTAGAAGATAAGTGGGTGTACGAATATTAGTAAACGGGGCTTCCCCTAGTAGGTGTAAAGACCATAAGAAAAGGACTCCACGCTACAAAGAAAAATGGAGGATTTGTTTACTTGTTTTTATAGAATTTTTGTTTGCAATTTTATTGAGAAATAAACAACTTTTTAAGCCACTATGACCATGAATGTGGAGAAAGTTTCATATAAGAAGGAAAAGAAAAAGAAATCTATACATGCAAAGAGACTAGAGAAATTGAATGAGAGTAATCACGTTGTCTGTTTATATTGTAACTGTGTTGCACTTAGAACTGCCTGCTTATTTACATGTTCGGGGGTCCATGGCGAGACTTGGATATGTGTGAGTAGGCCCATAAATTGATATACTTACCGTGGTGGTACAGAGTCAGACAGGGGATCTCCCGTTGTTTCTGTGGTTTTTTTGAAGGACAAAGAGACCTACAGAAAGAGACAAGAAAAAGGATAAGGACATTATATCAAGAGACTGGCATTCCATCCTAGATTTAGGAATTAACACGATAAAAGATTCTGGAAAAGAGTCAGGAAAGGGATTAAGAACGTTACTAACAGAGACTTGACTATGACTGAAGCGTCTGTGTTTTAGGTTGTATCTATTGATATTTGATTGTATTTTCCAAGGGTAACCATTGGAAAAAATTTCTAAGGTACTGGTGTAAACCTTTGAGCAACCACCGAGCAGCTTCAGGGTGGAGCGCTGTTTATCAACTATTTATATACATATTGGGCCTGATCCAGAACTACGCCGATGCGCTGTGCTTACTAAAGCACAGCATATCGGCGTCTACTCTCCCCGACACTCCCCCTGTGCGGCCGTATTTTGCCTTGCTTAGGCCGGCTGAAAGCTACCCTAACTTCAGCCGGCGTAAGCAATGGAAAATACGCTCGCACAGGAGCATTGTAACGCTAAGCCCTCCCTCCCTCCCTCATTAAACTAACTCCCCCCGCCCACCTTCACCAACCTTAACGTAGTAACACTGGGGGGACGCACCCTCCAGCCTCAAAACGCTGTTCCTTTACAGTCGATCTCATGCTTATGCCCGCCGTTAGCTAGTACGTGGGCGTAGTTCTGGATCAGGCCCATTATATTTATGTTATGTTTATGTTTATGTAAAGCACTATCCTTTTCACCCTCTAATAATTTTTACCATTTTCATTTGGAGATTGATTTGAATTTATTTATGTATACATTTTCTTGAAAAAATTCTTCAAGAACACAAATAAGAGTGGCAGCTCCCTGAACGCAGAGAGTGAGCACGCCTGGAGAGAGCCGCTGACAGGTGGCTCTTGACATGGTAAGTCCTGCGTTTTGTGACACAACCTTGTGGAACTGCAATGGGCATGGCATGTGTACCTACCTTCGCAAAACTCTTTTTAGGTTGAAGAGAAAGTAAAGTTGTATTTACAAGGAAGGAATACATTCTATTTATTAGTTTGTGACTAAGGTACAGAGATGATGTGCTAAGGATATGGAATGGTAACAAAGAACATTTATGTGATTTTATCAAAGCACTCAATTAGAATTATATGAACATTCATTTAACAAGTGAATTTAGTCAAACATACATTTTTTAGACTTAACGATAAAGACTTCAGAATTTGATATGTTAGAAAGTGGCATCTTTTGCAAAAGTACAGCCACCAATTCTACCTTAGACTTTTCAAGTTCCCACTTACCCTATACAAAAAGGAATATACCAAAGGGTACATATACACAGGAATTGCTCTGATGATGAAGATTTTAAAAACAGGACGGATGGACTTTCCTTAAGATTGATTCAGAGGGTGATATAATAGGAGATTGGTAGATAAATCTAGGAAATATGCCTCCAAACAGTATCGTCATTCCCTTGTATGGACAAAATTAGGTTTATTACCCCCTTCTGTAACCAATGGTCAGATATGCAATCTACTCTGGATAAGCACATCAATGTATTATGAACTGACTGTGACTTACTATTTTTTTTGTATTCAAGAACAGACACTACATGGTTGAGAGCCACTAATATAAAAGACTCTTTGGTTCATAGCCATTATGATTCTAGAAAGAGTAAATCCAAATTAACTAAAGGATCCTTTCCATGCCGTCAATGCAAGTATATGAAAGCGACAAAAAACTTCATAGATAAATTCAACTGTAATCAAACTGTAATTAATTTATTAACTGCTCATCATGTGGAATAATCTATTGTATCAGTTGTTCTTTCAATAAACTCTATATGGGTATGACCAAATGTACCTTAAGAACAAGAGTGTACGAACATACACATAACATCTGAATGCCAACAAGGACGCAAATAGGATAAAAACTTCAACGAGTGTCACTAAACACTTTATACAATATCATGATAGTTCTTAGCTAACTTCACAGTATTTGGCATACAGAAGATCACTCAGGAGAGGTTACTTTTAAAACTCTTCAACAAAGAGAAACTAAGTTGATTTTTAATGAATTCCCTGACCCCCAATTGCTAAAACAAAAAAAAAATGAATATGTATTGTTTTATTGTATTGTAAGTTTTATGATCTCTTCGTTTATGATGAGTTTTACAGTGTTATAGATTAATGGTTGAATGTGTACATAGCACAAATATGTCATGATTAATTATATGCTAAATGAGGTATATGTAATATAACAAATATGTAATGGTCTTATCATTCTTATTACAGGTAGTTAATCATTGACCATAATCTATGTAAAAGCCTGCTAATAAAAGTAAGTATCTTTCTTTAATACATATTGACTTAATTAATTATTTACTTTGCATATAAACATCACCATTAAATGTTGCAATAAACATTCTTTCAATATTTCATTACATGTGGTAATAAATACCTTTCTAATACATTGTTTTGATAAATATGTATATTCATTAATTTCCTAAGTCCTCACTATTGATAGATATTAAGGACCTGATTCACAGTTAAGAAAATGCTGCTTTTTAGGTGCGTATATTTAAGAAGGCTTACAGTATACTGTGCATGCATAGTACCTTAATATACGCAATTTACGTAGAACTTAAGAACAGGATGGCTCTGAATGACCATTACCAACCTCTTTGTTCTAGGTTTAGAGTGACTTAAAAGGGAAGGGGCGTGTTGGGAAAACTTAAGAAAGAAGATAAAAAGATGGTGGATGAACACATTTAAATTAGGAAATCTGGGTGCGGTTATGCAGAAATGTTCTTAATTAGCCGCTCTACACACACAACTAAGAACCTAAAGATAAGGTAGCCCTATGGCATTCGTAAGTTGGTTAAGAAGCTGGAAACCTGGGAGGCTATGATTAGAGGTCATATAATCAGCAAAACTGCGGCCCTATGAAAATACTCAGCCCTGGTTCTTTCTACACTTGAGACTCAGTTAGTATCTTTAATCACATAATATAAAATGTCCCCCACTTCCACCTTGTTAGAGCAAATTTCATCTCTTAAAAGTCTGATAAATACTGTATTATCCCGTAGAACCACCACTACCTTAAAGAGACTTCACCAAAAATGTTATGACCAATCCGATTAGGCTTATACTCTATTAGCTAATAAAGTGTGCAACAAACAGGCCTTAGGTATGATAAACTAATTAAAGCCATCCCCGGAGTCCCCTCCCACCTTTGACCCCTCAAAAATGGCTCAGATCTTCCGGGATTTTTATAACAACCTATATAATCTAAATGACTCCCAACCTTAGCCTGGTCCCTTGGGCAATGAATTACTTGCATATCTCACCTCTTCGCACCTTCTTTGCCTTTCCCCCACCCAACAAGCTGACCTTGATTATGAAATCACGGTGGAGATCTTAACAGCCATAAAATCTTTGAGGGCTTCCTCAGCCTCCGACCCAGACGATCTAACCACCCAATATTATAAAAAATACGCCATAGCTCTTGCTCCATTTCTAGCCCAATATTTTAATGCTATCCTAAATGGAGCTCAATTTGCCGCAGAGACCACATTAGCGAATATTATTGTTCTCCCAAAACAAGGAAGGGATTCAGTATTTTGTAGTAATTATAGGCCAATCTCACTGTTGAACATTTATTTAGGAAACTTTGCAAAAGTTTTGGCCCTACGATTAAACCCCTCTTCTCCCACACCTTGGAGAAGGGGATTTAATTGTATTGGCATTGGATAATACTAGGTGTGCGGTGGATCATGGGGCTCCAGCACTATGGCCTTGGAAATGGAGAAGGCCTTTGACCGGGTCTCTTGGTCCTTCTTACGGGGGGTTCCTCCGGTCGATGGGCTTCTCGGCACATTTTTTACAGGGCATACTGGCGCTTTATGATTCCCCCTGAGCAACGGTGACGGTGAACGGGGTGTCGTCCACCCGGTTTGGTATTAACAATGGAACAAGACAGGGTTGACCCCTGTCCCCCCTTATTTTCGCACAACTACTTGAGCCCCTAGTCATACGCATCAGATCTAATCCCGCTATATACGGAGTGCAAGTTGGACAGGATGCACATATAGTGGCTCTGTATGCGGACGACGTCCTTTGATCTTTAGCTAATCCTGTGTCCTCTCTACCGGCGGTATTGTCAGAGATCCATGACATTCAGGCTACAAAGTTAACCCTCAAAAGACTGAGGTTCTCGATTTTTATTCATCTTGACCAACTTTTTCTCTTCACTTGGAAATGGAAAAAAATAAACTACCTCTGCATTTATGCCACCTGGACTTATGGTCAGCTTTATGAAACTAATTATCCACCACTTCTTACTCAAATAAATACCAATTTAGACCACTGGAATCCTCTAATTATTTCCTGGATAGGCCGTATTTCATCCATAAAAAGTAATATTCTCCCCAGATTGCTTACCTTTTTCAGACCCTTCCAGTCCGAGTTCCCCCGCACATTTTTAAATTCCTGCAATATCACATAAATAGATTTGTGTGGAGGAGCAAGTGTCCATGAGTGTGCCTGAAGATTATGTATAGGTCAACAGGGGGAGGAGGTTTATATAGCGACCCAACTTGCCCAATGTATCTTATGGTGTCCAATAATAACCACCCATGTGTGGCCTATCTTCGAAGCACATTACACCAGTGTGACCTCCATGGCCTCATTACTCTGACAGCCCAAGTCTGCACGTCCACTTGCAGCCTCTCGTCATCAAGTTATCAACCATTACATGAGTCTATGGGATAGTATGAGACATCGCTATAATCTCTCTGACCTACCGTGCCCAATTATCCCCCTATATGATAATCCTAACTTTGCCCCCGAATGCAATCCTGCCGCCTTCGGAGCCTGGGCAACAAGGGGCGTACGTTATTTAAATGATCTTGTTTCGGGCTCGGTGTTCCAGTCCTTCTCCGATCTTAAGGAGGCTCTTACTGCCTCTAATAAATGCTTTTATCAATATTTGCAGATAAGGTATTTTTACACATCATAAAAATCCATAATAGATAAACAAAAATTTTGAAAATCTCTGTAGAAGACGTTCTAGCTTTAAAGGACTAATCTCCGAACTATACTTGATGTTAGCTCCAAATACGTCGGAAGCTATGGATACACACAAAAATGCTTGGAACAGAGACTTTGGAAGCCCCCTGGATTCGGAGGAATGGGAGGAGATGAGAGACTCAATTGCGTCTACCTCCATCTGTACCCGCATAAAAGAAAACAGATATTATTATATTATTATTATACATAGATTATTATTCCGTTGGCACCTCATCCTAATCAGATTAGCTAAATTCTCTTTCTCGACTGCGGATACTTGTTAGAGAGGTTGTTCGGACAGGGGCTCATACATACACATCTGGTGGCAATGTCCCAAGATCAGAGAACTTTGGGTTAAGTTACACGAATTTATATCCTCATTGTTACAGATAAATATTCCTTTTCTCCCACAATATTTCCTTCTCGCCCTGGGCATCCCAGGAGCGACCAAATGCCAAAACAAGTTAATCCTCCATATCACTTCCGCAGCCACGTGTTTGATTGCATCAAACTGGCGTCAACCTACGGTACCTACATTGCAGGCCGTGCTCGACAAGACATGGTATGTATACAGAATGGAATATGTTACTTGCATTTTGCATGACAAAACAAAATCATTTTGCAACATATGGGAGCCGTGGGCCTCCCATATTGGGGCCTCCCTTCCTATCTTCTGCAATCAGGCTTGAGAGACTCTGCTTACATCTTCTATCTTTTTCTTCTTTTCTGTTTCCTTCTTTATATTTCCCTTTCCTTTTTTATCTTTCATTATTTTCCTTTTTTTGACGGTCAGCCACCAGTCTTTCTTCTTTTTCTTCTTCCTCTTCTTACTACACTAACTTCCTCTTTAACAATATTATAAAAATGAAGGATACTTGTTAATCTTTGAATTTATTTTATATGTCCATTCGTTGGTGCAATGAAAATCATGACTGGGACCTAGCTATACCAGGTTATAATTTATTTAGAAAGGATAGAGTAGGAAAAATTGGGGGAGGAGTGTTATTGTATGTTAGGGAAGGGTTAAATTCTACTTTAATAGGGTGTATTGGAGAGAAAACTGAGGCACTTTGGGTAACCATAGAAAC
>WWET01003096.1:27368-37502 GCA_011038615.1 Limnodynastes dumerilii | reverse complement strand
GGCAACATCTGCCCGGCGCATGCGCAGATCGGCTGCAAAGCCGATCTTACGCTTACGCCTGCCGCCCGAGCGACGGCGGGCGTTACTTTGGATCAGGCCCAAAGAGGCAGAACGTCTTCAACCATCATCATGAATGTATCTCAGGGACTGTGGTTTGGCGTTATTATCTAATATACCTAATCTTTATCTCTCATTACCCTTTTCTGCTTATTTATTTGCTTGCGTTCTTATTTTTATTAATATTGCTAATATTATTTTGTGATTGTAATTGCTCAGTTAACTTTGTGCTAACTATTATGTGTACTGTCTATTTTATTTATTTTAGGGTTGCATTTAAATCTTGTGCTATGTCTATTTTTTATTATATATTAAGTCATCAGTAAAATATGAAACCACACTAATCGGATATTTCATTTCAATTTAACTCTGGTTATGTCCTGTTCTTGCAGATATTAATTACCAAAAGTGGTGTTATCTGATGCCCGCATGTGTTATGGTACCCCGGGTTTACCCCGACAGGGGACCGGGGGGACCAAAGAGTAAGTAAAGTAAAGAGCGGGTAACTCACCGGTTTGTAGAGCCTGATGTCTGTCTGAGTTTTCGCCAGAGCCCCTGATGGTGGGGATGGACTGGAGCTGGTTGGACTCGTCAGGGATTGGAGCTGGTAGGACTCGTCAAGATATGCACCTTTAGAGAAAACCCGGGATGGGAACAGAAAGAACTAGTGAGAAAATCAGATTAGACAGCAGGAAGATAGCAGTGGGAAATAGGCCGGTCAGAAGAAACCACACCGGGACTAACAATACAAAAAAACACAGAACGGACTCAAAGGACAAGATGGGGTTGACGAGACAGACTGGACGTACAATACGGACTAGGACAATCACACTCACACTCAAACAGCTGGAACCCCCTGAGGGGTTAACAGACACAGTCAGTCAGGGAAAATAAGGAACACACAAATATGGGGAAAACACTAAGGAGAGAGAGAGTGGGAACAAGAGACAAATAGGAATAATGGCAAGGAACCAGGCAGGAATAAATCAGGGCACTCAAGATCAAGAAAAAGCACAAAGGGCCTGATCCAGAATAATGCCCGACGTCGGTTAGGGTAGCCTTCAGCCGGCGTTAGGAAGGGGCCATACGCCCGCACAGGGGGAGTGTCGCGGTAAGTGAAAGCCGATACGCTGTGCTTTAGTAAGAACAGTGCATCGGCGTAGGTCAGGATCAGGCCCAAAGGCACAAGGCAGAGAGAGAGCAACAAGACTGGCACAGAAACGCTAAGAGAAACTATAACCAGCACCTGCTGCAGGTGCTGGAGGCTATTTAACTGAAAGCTGGCCAATGAAAACAGGCAGAGAGCGTGGCAACGGAAGGTACTGGTGTTGCTGCGGCAACCAGGACGCCTGCAGAGTGGAGCCGACAGAGAAAGAGCGTCTGCGTTACCTTGGCAACGTCAGACGCACATCGCTGGAAAATCGTGGAGAGGCAGAGACCGTGCGCCTGAGGAGAGGGACGGACGCCAGGGCTGGAAAAGCGACTAAAGGTTAGGAGGGAGGCGCTGCAGGGGTGAGTATAGGAGAACGGAGGCTGAGACGCTGTCGGTGCTGGCTGACAGCATGTAGTAAGTCTGGATCCCATCTATAGTTATGAAGAAAATTAGCTTCCAAATATATGAATGAAAAACATATTTATTTTTTGTTAACAAAATGCAGCACAATACAGAAGTAGCTTTCCCATACGCTCAGAAATGTTAAATGCAAAGGTCTTACTGTACTTTGACTATGTTCTTCCGTTCCTTCTATCCCATATAAGGATCCTCAGAACATACAGTTGTGTTCAGGTAAATATTTCTAAAAACAGGGAAAAGTCTGTTATACATGATGGGAAACTGCATGCATGAAGAGTCCACCTGCTGGGTAAAGTTGTCATTAAAACTTTGTTAACTTGCCATTTAGCACGTATTGGCTTCCTGCAGAGTTTAGACAACAAAGCTAATGTTACCCATTCAATGTCCTACAGAAAGATGTCAGCTCCATTGTCTGATCGCTGCATGAAGCCAGCAGCTGCTAAAGGGTAAGTAAACAAAGTTTTAATGATTTACTAGTGGGAGGCAATCGAGTCTCCCCACCATGTTGTGAAATAAACATCATGGCAGAGAAAGTTTTATCTTGGCCCAAATGTAGGTAGACTCTGCATTAAGTTGGTTTTGGTTTGGATCATCATAATAGCATGCACAGTACTGTTCTGTACATGCACAGTGTGCATAAATGCAGAGATACAATATGCTACTGGGTGTACATTCCAGTCTGAATCATGCCCTATTTGTGCTGTCTTGTGCTTAGTGTTCTGGTTTGAGCTGTTCCCCAGAGTTTCTGAAATGAATTTTAAATGGCCCGTAAGCAGTCATAATATGAAAATTGTCTATAAAGAGAATGATCCATGCCCTGACTGATCAGATCCTTTTATGTTAAAATAACAGAGTGTGACATTATTTCTCCCTGTCTATGCAAATCAAATCTCCTCTTTTTAGATCAGTCTGCATTAGGAGCTGTTGCTGAGGCGGAGAGGACAGAATTTAAATAGAATTCTATACATTTTTTACCTGTGAGGATTCATGAGCCTGCTGGGCAGGTGTCAGCAGAAAATACTGTGATTAGTCAGCTCCATTCTTGCAAATACACAAATCTACATCAGTGTACAAGTGGTTGTGAAGGCAATGCATAAAATCCGAATTGACAATGTATCCTACTGATAGTAAAAAATTGTTCTGCTTTGAAGTATTTTACTTGTCAAACACCAAGAATACCCACACACCTACATAAAACACCAAGAATACCCACACACCTACATAAAACACCAAGAATACCCACACACCTAATTAAAATATCAAGAATACCAACGCACCTACATAAAACAGCAAGAATACCCACACACCTAATTAAAATATCAAGAATACCCACACACCTACATAAAATACCAAGAATACCCACACACCTAATTAAAATATCAAGAATACCAACACACCTACATAAAACACCAAGAATACCCTCACACCTACATAAAACACCAAGAATACCCACACACCTACATAATAACTGTATTGTTTTTGTATTTTTTTTTTTTTATTTTGTGAGCAGGAGGTGGGTAGGTCAAGAAAATTAAGTGCCTAATGACATTAAAAAGGCTACAGTGAAAAGTAAGAGGAGCTGATTGATCAATTGGAGGATTTTATTAGAATTATAGCCAATAGGAAAGGGGGAGTTCCAACTGCCCCAGTGAAAGTGTCAGATCTGCAACTAAAATGGTCCATGGGCTGTGTCACAAAACATACCAAGAAAGGCTAGAGGAACTAAACATGTATAGCTTGGAGCAGAGAAGGGAGAGGGGGGACATGTTAGCAGCTTTCACATATATCAAGGGTTATGACCGGCTAGAGGAGGGGGCATTATATAAAGGAAGAGGTGCAATAGAACATGAAGGCATGAATATAAACTGGAGGGTGGTAGATTCAGAGGAAATGTGCAGAAAAATGGCTTCACTGAAAGGGTGATAGATAAGTGGAATAGTCTCCCATCTGAGGGGGTAGAGGTAACACAGCTTAAACATGCTTTGGGATAAATATAAGGATATCCTAAATCTCAAACTAAATTGAGGGTAAACAGGGTCCAGGGTCAGTATAGTTTTAATTAAACAACGGGGCAGAATGGATGGGCCGTGTGGCTCTTATATGGCGTCACTTTCTATGTTTCTATGCAACATAGGAGCACATTTTCAATAAGTCAAATTAAAGTTTGAAGAAAACCAGGGAAACTAACTCTTGCCAGCTCCAAAAACTTGGCTCCAGGAATAGACATCTACTTGGTTCTGCTTTGGTTCACCACGGTCCCTGATTGGGGATTGCTGGTATGAAGGGATGGCTTTCTAGAATGATGAAACCAAAAAAATGTATTTCTCTTGAACCATTGCAGAATGCATTTTAAAAAGAAAAATCTACATTCTGGAATGTGTGCCATATCAAATGGCCCATTTTCAACAAGGTACCAAGTGCCAAGGTTTTGGTTAGAGTTAGGCTGCAGAACAGGGATTGCTAGGGTTAGGCTGCAGAGAGCAGAGGGCTGTGGTTAGGGGGTGTGGGTCCCCGCAAAAAATGGCCCTATTTCGATATCTATTGCTTATGTCTCGATGAGGCACAGCAATCAAACCCCGGAGCACCTAATATGGTGCTCTGAAAGGTGATTGGATAAACTAACCCCAACCCTTCCCCTAATTCTAACCCTTCCCTTCCATTACCCTAACCCTCCCTTCCCCGCAGCCTGACCCTAACCCAGTGGCGGGCTGGGCCGGGGGGCAGGGTGGCATGTGGCCCCCCGGGCCGCACTGCCAGCTGGTGTTTAGGGCCGGCTTCCCACCCACCAAGTTTACGCTGGGGTGTTAAAAGAAACAGGTTTGATTGCTCTAATACTGTATTTTTGTGAATGATGCGGCCGAATTATTTACAAAAATAACATTAGAAGGATCAAAACCTGTTTTTAGCTGCTTACCCTGCAATCAAACTCCCCAGCCCACGCAGAGGCTCCCACATCCTATCCGTGGGCTGGGGAGTTTAGTTGCTGGGCTGGCAGTCTGTGCTCCTCCCACTGGGTTCCTTCTATGAGAAGCTGGCAATAGCGATGTCTGCAGGTGTGTGAGCACTGATTGGTCACACATGCAGGATATCTGTGTCATCTGCCGTTTTCTCCTTCATCTCCTACATATAAACGGCAGATAATACAGATATCCTGCATGTGTGATCAGTGCTCACACACATGCAGGCATTGCTAGTGCCAGCTTCTCATAGAAGGGACACAGGGAGAGGAGCCCTGGCTGCCGGCCTAGCAACCAGAGAGGAGAAAACTGAAGATGGAGGAGTGCAGATTGCAGGCCCTGACACCCTCCTTCAGGTGAGTTAAGAGACAGGGGAGGGGAGGCTTTGATAGGAACAGTAAACAAACAGTAAATTAATTAGTGTGTGTATGAGGAAGGGGCAGTGTGAGTGTGTATAATGAGGATGCACAATGTGAGTGTATAATGAGAGGGCACAGTGTGAGTATATAATGAGGGACCACAGTGTGTGTGTGCGTGGGTATAATGAGGGGCCACAGTATGTGTCTTTAATGTGGGGGCACAGTGTGAGTGTGTATAATAAGAGGCCACAGTGTGAGTGTATAATGAGGGACCACAGTGTGTGTGGGGGTATAATGAGGGGCCACAGTGTGAGTGTATAATGAGGGTCCACAGTGTGTGTGTGGGTATAATGAGGGGCCACAGTATGTGTGTATAATGTGGGGGCACAGTGTGAGTGTGTATAATAAGAGGCCACAGTGTGAGTGTATAATGAGGTACACATTACACAGCAGTTGTTTTGTGTATAGCAGTAATGTTACATCATACACATTACACAGCAGTTGTTTTGTGTATAGCAGTAATGTTACATCATACACATTACACAGCAGTTGTTTTGTGTATAGCAGTAATGTTACATCATACACATTACACAGCAGTTGTTTTGTGTATAGCAGTAATGTTACATCATACACATTACACAGCAGTTGTTTTGTGTATAGCAGTAATGTTACATCATACACATTACACAGCAGTTGTTTTGTGTATAGCAGTAATGTTACATCATACACATTACACAGCAGTTGTTTTGTGTATAGCAGTAATGTTACATCATACACATTACACAGCAGTTGTTTTGTGTATAGCAGTAATGTTACATCATACACATTACACAGCAGTTGTTTTGTGTATAGCAGTAATGTTACATCATACACATTACACAGCAGTTGTTTTGTGTATAGCAGTAATGTTACATCATACACATTACACAGCAGTTGTTTTGTGTATAGCAGTAATGTTACATCATACACATTACACAGCAGTTGTTTTGTGTATAGCAGTAATGTTACATCATACACATTACACAGCAGTTGTTTTGTGTATAGCAGTAATGTTACATCATACACATTACACAGCAGTTGTTTTGTGTATAGCAGTAATGTTACATCATACACATTACACAGCAGTTGTTTTGTGTATAGCAGTAATGTTACATCATACACATTACACAGCAGTTGTTTTGTGTATAGCAGTAATGTTACATCATACACATTACACAGCAGTTGTTTTGTGTATAGCAGTAATGTTACATCATACACATTACACAGCAGTTGTTTTGTGTATAGCAGTAATGTTACATCATACACATTACACACGAGTTGCTTGGTGTATAGCAGTAATGTTACATCATACACATTACACAGCAGTTGTTTTGTGTATAGCAGTAATGTTACATCATACACATTACACAGCAGTTGTTTTGTGTATAGCAGTAATGTTACATCATACACATTACACAGCAGTTGTTTTGTGTATAGCAGTAATGTTACATCATACACATTACACAGCAGTTGCTTGGTGTATAGCAGTAATGTTACATCATACACATTACACACCAGTTGCTTGGTGTATAGCAGTAATGTTACATCATACACATTACACACCAGTTGCTTGGTGTATAGCAGTAATGTTACATCATACACATTACACACCAGTTGCTTGGTGTATAGCAGTAATGTTACATCATACACATTACACACCAGTTGCTTGGTGTATAGCAGTAATGTTACATCATACACATTACACACCAGTTGCTTGGTGTATAGCAGTAATGTTACATCATACACATTACACACCAGTTGCTTGGTGTATAGCAGTAATGTTACATCATACACATTACACACCAGTTGCTTGGTGTATAGCAGTAATGTTACATCATACACATTACACACCAGTTGCTTGGTGTATAGCAGTAATGTTACATCATACACATTACACACCAGTTGCTTGGTGTATAGCAGTAATGTTACATCATACACATTACACACCAGTTGCTTGGTGTATAGCAGTAATGTTACATCATACACATTACACACCAGTTGCTTGGTGTATAGCAGTAATGTTACATCATACACATTACACACCAGTTGCTTGGTGTATAGCAGTAATGTTACATCATACACATTACACACCAGTTGCTTGGTGTATAGCAGTAATGTTACATCATACACATTACACACCAGTTGCTTGGTGTATAGCAGTAATATTTTTTTTATGATAATTTTTATTTATTTTTTAATTTTCTTTGACAAAGCAATTGGTGTGTAATTGCTAGAATTATAGAAGACAAAAATTGCACCAAATTAAAAAAAACAAACAAAAAAAATACTATTTGATGGAGCCTCTTTTAATTTTTTCACCTAGTGTCCCACAAAACCTAGTACCGCCTCTGTTACTAAGTGTGCTGCCTATACCCTGAATCCCCAATTAAATATGTGTTAACCCTGAGGATGGGTCGTTACTTATGGGCCACTACTTTGGGCTTGCCCCCCAGGCTAAAATTTGCCAGCCAGCCAGCCCCTGCCCTAACCCTCCCTTCTGCCTAGCCTGACTCTATCCCTCCCTTCACCACTGCTTGACCCTAACCCTCCCTTCCCCACAGCGTGACCCTAACCCTCCCTTCCCCACAGCCTGATCCTAACCCTCCGTTTCCCACAGCCTGACCCTAACCCTTCCTTCCCTGCAGCCTGACCCTTATACTCCCTTTTCTATAGCCTAACCCTAAGACTCTCTCCTCACAGCCTGACCCTATCCATCCCCTTCTATGGTCCTAACACTAACCCTCCCTTCCTAAGCGCCTAACCCTAACCTCCCCCTAATACTAAAATACCCCAGAGAGGTTAATCACCTCTCCGTAGCGGTCATCCGGTGGGTCCTGTGAAAATGAATGGGTCAGTATGCCGATCGGCACACTCACCCATTCATAAAAACAAATTTCTAAAATGGTCCCTATTCGAAATAGAGACAGCCAAAAAGTAACTTTCTGCTGTCTATATTTCGCAAAGCGGGCCATCGGACCGGAGACTGCAACCGGGTTAGGGTTAGGATGCAGACAGCAGAGGGTTAAGCTTAGGGTTAAGGGAGGTTTAAGGTTTGGCTACGGAACAAGTATGATTCGGGTTAGGGAAGGGTTAGGGTTAGACTGTGGAGACAGGAGGGTTAAGGTTAGGGAAGGGTTAGGGTTAGGTTCCAGGACTGTTGTCAGGCAGTCGTGGAAACCATCCTTTCTGGCAGAACTGATGGTGCCTGCCTTAAACTTGATAGGGTCGTCTGCCAGGGCACGGAGTCTAACCGGAGCCTCGTGTTAACTGGAGCCCCTAATGGTGGGGACAGTCTGGACTGCAGAACTCTGGCAACTCTGGCACCCCCCTGACAATGCGTGCGGGTTTAAACAGATAACACTGAACAAGGAAGAGAACCGGTAAGAACACAGACTACACAAAAAACAAACAGTGGACGGACGAGGACAAACACTCACTGAAACACACAAGGCACATGGCAGAACAAGCAAACCAGAGGTAAGGAAGAAGGCAATAAAGGGTTAATGGCAGGAACAGGCAGGGAAAACCAGGAACAGGGACGCTCAACAACCAAGGCACAGCACAAGGAAAAGGGGCAGCAAAATCTATAACCAGCACTGAGCCTAGGAAAGAGCTGCTATTTACAGAGACTGCTGTCCAATAGCAGCCAGCGGTCAGAGTGCAAAAAGGTTCGGCCAATCTAAGCAACCTCAGGACGCCAGTCTTACAGTCACAGGAGGTGGAGGCATGGCTATCTTAGCCGCAATACACGCTGTCTCCAGATAGCATGACAGATAACCTTCCTGGAAACACCAGGATGCCGGTCTTACCTAGGAGAACGCTGCTTCAGGAGGCATAGAAGGTAAGTGCAGTCATCCTGCAGTGACAGCGCATAGCAAAACTGATGGCAATTCTCACTGTCCTCATTGCTTTAAAATATTCTGTTACAAGACAGATTTTCAAAGAGGCAAATCACAACCTTCTGATTGAAATGTTATGTAAGTTAATGAAGATAGTAGAAGGAGGTGATTGTCCCTGTCGCATCTCTTAATCCAACATATGCCCAGTGTAGCTTGATCCGCATTAGATGCCTCCTACCTCAGCTAGCCAGGTCACTTACTGCTGCGTTTGTTAAAAAGGAGAACTTTCACCAAACCTGCCCCATTTTTGGAAATGTAAACTGCGCTGAACAAGGTCATCTCTCTAAACCAGTGGTGGCCAAGTTCGAGCCTCGTGAGCGACCAACGGTCCATGTCTTCCAGGTCTCCTTGTTTGAGTGTTCATTACTGACTGATAAATTCAAAAAGATCTACAGTTGGTAGTGATCATCTCACCTCTGACTATCTGAGGAAACATGGAAAACATGAACCGTTGGTAGCTCACAAGGCCCAAGCTTGGCCACCCCTGCTCTAAATCTATCTTGATTATGCCAAGGTAGATAAAACTTCAGCAATTTACATACTGATGAGCAGGGTCACCATTAGAAGGAGACAGCTGGGACTATTATCCGAGGCCCAGTGACAAATGGGGGCCACCAATACTTACTGCTGGACTAAACGCACACGCCAAAGACACCACAGGAGAGGTGAGTAACCTCTCCTTGGACTTTTAGGGATGGGGGAGGGTTAGGCTATGGGGAAGGCAGGTTTATGGTTAGGGCCATGGAAAGGGAAGGTTAGGGTTAGGATCAGGCTGTGGGGAAGGGAGGGTTAGGGTCTGGGGAAGGGAGTCATAGGGTTAGGCTAAAAGGAGGGTTATTGTCAGGCTGCAGGGAGGGGAGTCTTAGGTTTAGACTGCATACAAAGGAGGGTTAGGGTCAGACAGTGGGGAAGGGATGTGGGAGGGTTAGGGTCATGGAAGGGGAGGGTTAGGGTAGGGATTCGGGAAAGGGATGAGGTTAGATTTTTTTTACTTACCTGTCAGGGCACTCAATTGCTTTGCCTCTTCAAGGCAAAAGCAATCAATCTCCCAGCCAGAGAGAATGGCCCTTTCGCAATATCATGCATAAAAAGGGGCATAGATGCAAGGGAAGACTGTGTAATTTTGCCACTATATAAATCATTGGTAAGGCCTCATCTCGAATACGCAGTTTAGTTCTGGGCACCAATCCATAAAAAAAGACATATTGGAACTAGAAAGGGTTCAGAGAAGGGCGACAAAATTGATAAAG
>WWET01003096.1:0-11464 GCA_011038615.1 Limnodynastes dumerilii | reverse complement strand
GTTTTTTCTGTATTTTATTGTGTTAAGGTTTGGGACTCCTTAGTGATGAGAACTGCTGCAGATATTTAGTAGCGCTTTTAAAGTGGTATACCCCTTAATTGGAACAGACACTGGACTGGATCAGACACTGGACTGGACTTAGCAGGCACAGGACTAAACAGCACAACCAGGCTCCTAAGAAGATTAGTAGATCTGGCACCTGCTGGACTGTGCTAGGGGTTTAAATACCCCACCGTTGAAGCTGATTGGCCCGGCCGCGCACATGTTCCCCCAGCCTGGGATCCGGTTGGCTGCGGGGAACACGTGGTGCGCCGCAAGATGGCGGCGCCCATCTCCCATGTGGGCGACGAAGAAGCAGCCTGTGGAGACAGCCAGCAGGACCGAAGAGGACACGTGGTGGTGAGAGGTCCCTTGATGCGGTAAGTATAGTGGCGTGAGCAGCTATTCGTGACACTGAGGGCTTAAAATCAGCTTACAAACATGCTCTCAAGACCCCATGGGAAAATTTTATACACCCACATCAACAGGAACCTAAGACCCATAGGGTTTGCTTTATAGGGGATTACTGTGCCCAGGCATCTGAAATCACTAATATTTTGAATAAACACTCACACATTTTACTTTCAGATGAACATTTTTCTGTAGCCTTGGGAGGTGCAGTAAGCATGTGCTGGAGGAGGGCAAAGAACGTTAGGAACAATCTGGTGGATAGTTTTCTGAAACCACTGACCAGAAAACCAATATCTGCACAAGGATGTCACCCTTGCGGCAGGTGCAAAGGGTACAAATATGTGATCACAACTAAAGAAATTACTGATAAATTCAGTAAAATACATAAACTTAAAGATTGCAGTAATTGAGACACTTCAAACGTAGTCTACTGCCTTACTTGTCCTTGTAATATGCAATATGTGGGCAAAACCACGCTTAAATTTAAGATACGTTTGCTTGAACATATCGGTTCTATATGCAACAGCAAAAAAGACATTGCTAAATTCAAAACCTAACCCCGGTGTCTAGGCATTTCTATTATAAACGTGATGCTTACCCAAAGGGTCTTCAAGCCTTTGTCTTAGAATCTTTTGTACCATCACCCAGAGGGGGCGATATCAACATTGTAATTTTGCAGAACGAACTCAAGTGGATCTTTTTATTGGATTCCACAACACCCCAGGGCCTGAATGAGAAAATGGTCTTTACCCCTTTTTTATGACTCTAATTTTCGTTTTTTTTTTTTAAATTGCCTAGTGCTAGGTGTTATAACAGTAATTCTCCTTTGTGTTTACCATTATTTTATTCTTTTGTAAAGTGACATATGTACTCTTTGGACCACTTACCTTTGGGAACTTGGGATGGACATATGGGTGGAATGTATATGGGTATCTGGATCATCTGACAGGTAACCACCTATACCCCTATGTCAATAGATTTGAATTGGACCATCAGGAATTTTTAACCACAAGGAGGACTTCTAATTAGGTGTTTCTGTTAATTATTTAGTACCAATATATAATAATTATTTATGTAATCATTAATTCCCAGTCAATTTACCTCTCAATTTTCCTTTATTTATTTGCTTCAATTTACACCATTTTGTCTGTTCCCAGCAATGAATCTTGGGACTTGAATTTTTGGGATCTATTTCTTTAAAATGCTTTACATCGCAGCCCCTGTCCCTTAATAATGTGTCCAATTTCCGTTTTTCCACCTATCTGTTTTCCACCATTAAACCCCCTTTTTTTGGTTTCTTGTTGTGCTTATTCCAACCTTTAATTTTACTTGGTGTGCCTCCCCTCGCAGGGTTAATGAGCGTGTGCCTCGGATTGGCCAGCACTGTACTTATTAGGAGACCTCAGACACCTCTCCCAGAGGAAGCTTGCGAAACGTACGTTGGAGAGGTGTTTGTTCGGCGGGTAACCCTGGTGCACCGGGATCCCGCCTCCGAAAGTTCCAGACAGACAAATCTGCACTGAGGACCGGACCAGACTCCCACCTTATAGCCGATAGAACAGGGAGGGTGAGATACTCGCATGGAATGTGTGAAGCCCGGGAACTTTCTATATTTCGTATCTATATCATTTTTACAATAAACTTCAATTTCTTGGCAACATAGGTTTGTTATTACTTCTTGTCCGGTTGGATCAATTATTATCATATGGGGTATGAATTTTTGTGCACCCTTCAAGCAGTTTCTGGAATCCTGTCTTTAGGGTTCAAGTGTTTTCGGTTTTCCTATGTTTCCAATTAAACAAGAAGAGGTAGCCTCAAATTTAGTACAGTTCATATTTTTTAACATGTTTTCTGATGGGTGAGGCCAGTTTTATGGTGCATTTCCCCTAAAAAAAATTGTTCAGTGACTGTAAAAAAAATGGCAGTGTAGTTTGTAAGCAAGGCCCTTATATCTTAAGTCAGACAGTCATTAACCAGTTTTGCTTTCAATGGTTTATTTAATGTTGGATTAATTATATTTAATATTGCCCATTTTTTTTTTCATGGACTATTTCTAGCCAATGGAAGTTTTTTTTGGGGACTTTTTATGTTTTACATTTTTTAATACTTTTTTTTTCCTTTGGGCACTTTCCATTATTGTAATAATTTCACTAATATCTGGATTGGATGATGAATATTGATGAACTTACTGATTTTAATTGGATCAGGATAAATAAGAATTGTGCTAGATGTGCATTCCTAGCGAATACTTAGGGCTAGATTTACTAAGCGACCAATCAGATTCTAGCTGATTTTCTCTAGTATGTAATAGGAAAGTGAGATGTAGAATCTGATTGCTATAAGCAACAGCTCCACTTTTCCAAACCCGCAGCTTAGTAAATCTGGCCCTTACTATTTGTTCTTTGCAAATATGTAACCATAAATTCTGGGTACTCACGCAAATGTTTGTCTATTGAAAGTCCGGTCTACCAGACGAAACGTGTTGCAATCTGCATGTGAACCCAACTGTGCCACTTGTTAAAGAATAGGTCACCGATTGAAGCTCCGGTACCATTGCTTACATATGACGGGAAGCAGAGGATGCCCGCATTACTTGGACTGCCTTGGAGTGCTTTGAAATCTAAGCACAGACAAGCGGAGATCTAGTCGGACATGCGAGTGTTTCTCCCATGGAGATTAGTGTGTGTCTGAACACTGTGGATATTGATCATAGGAATGAATCTGTTGCAATCTGCAATTTAATACCATTCATTCAAAATGAAAGTTGCTCATATTCATTTATAGGTTTATGCAAACGGGCATGTTTTTAAATTGAGAGCTTACCTACATCAGGAGGCACCCCTCATATTTGCAAATATGTGTAACTCACATTTCTGCGTTTTATATTACAGATCGAATGGTATAGTGTGTTACTGGTAATGACAGTGTTGCTGGACATTCTCTATCCTGTGTGTATGTTACAGATAGAATGGTATAGTGTGTTACTGGTAATGACAGTGTTGCTGGACATTCTCTATCCTGTGTGTATGTTACAGATAGAATGGTATAGTAATGGCAGTGTTGCTGGATATTCTCTATCCTGTGTGTATGTTACAGATATAATGGTATAGTGTGTTACTGGTAATGGTAGTGTTGCTGGACATTCTCTATCCTGTGTGTGTGTGTTACAGATAGAATGGTATAGTGTGTTGCTGGACATTCTCTATCCTGTGTGTGTGTGTTACAGATAGAATGGTATATTGTGTTACTGGTAATGGCAGTGTTGCTGGACATTCTCTATCCTGTGTGTATGTTACAGATAGAATGGTATAGTGTGTTACTGGTAATGGCACTGTTGCTGGACACTCTCTATCCTGTGTGTGTGTTATAGATAGAATGGTATAGTGTGTTACTGGTAATGGCAGTGTTGCTGGATATTTTCTATCCTGTGTGTATGTTACAGATAGAACGCATTTTACCTATGCAGGTCAGGTTTTATTTTCTGCTTTATTATTATCGATTATCGTGCCACAAATTGTCCACAGCCCTTTGCAGAGCACATTAGACATTCACATCAGTCCCTGCCCCTATTGGAGCTGCATACTAAGGTCCCATACACATAATTTATTTAGCATTAACCTACAAGCATATTTTTGGTTTTGTGGGAGGAAAACCAGAGCACGCGCAGGAAACCCACACAGACACATAGCGACACCACACAGTTAAGACCTAGTCCAGGATTTGAACTCATGACCTCAGCGCTGTGAGGCACGAGTGCTACTCACTGAGCCACCGTGCTGCTTTAATGCGCGTTTCTGTTCAGGTCGACGATACGTAGAGATACGCAATGTCATTGGGAGCACATTCCAGTTTGGGTCAGACCCTGAAAACCCAGCATGGGCTGAAGGAGAAAATAAATCACAATACATCTTTAGCTATACATTATATTCAGGGTATTGGGTTTCTGTTCATTCCATGCATACTTCTGTTGTATCATTCTCTGCCTCTGAGGTCTGTCACACAGATAACACACATTCACAGATGATGCTTATCCCTTGATGCTGTCTTTATTTTCCTCTGATAAATAACATTTCTCCTTTTGCCCTTTTTTCATTAAACAATTCCCATCGGTGACGTCATTCCCTTCTCCATATACATTCTTTACCCGGCAATCATCCTCCTACACATCTAGAAGGTCATTTTAGAAGCCATTTCAATGAGAATAGTAATTGTGTGACTAGCTCACCAAAAATGAAGAACTTCTTTTTAAACGGAATCAGTTCAGAGATGGACATTATAATGAGGATAAATAAGATAGGTGCATGGTTTCGCCCCCTTTTTTCTGACCAGGGCCCGATTGAGGCCCATATGGACCTGGGGCTGAAAAGGATCAAGGGCCCACACTATATTGTATGCTTTGGAGGAGGATGTCAGTCCCTGACATTCATCCTAATGCATTGCCGTGAAGATCTGTAGTGTGTGTGTGGGGGCCTATTTTCAGATGGAGGCCTGGGGGCTGTAGTCCCATTAGCCCCATTGTTAATCTGGCCCTGCTTCTGACTATAGGTATTTGTAACGATGGCTGTATCGAGATATCACGGGCTGTATTCAGAGAACCGTTTTTGCGGGAAGTTCCATGCGTATTTTTATGATCTGATGAACTGCGCATGCGTAATAACTAAATTTACGCTATCTACGTTGATTTTACGCATGGATGTCCATTAAGCACGGACTTGTGAATTGCACTTGAAAGTGGGCAGGGGGAGGCATTAAAATGACCATTTGAGGGCGCAGTTAGTTAGATACGTGCGTACGGAAGTATTATACGCACACTTAAAGATAAGGGTGGTCGGGGCACTCGTAAGTCAAGGATAACCCATCTGTGCGAGGGGACTGTCATGGGTGGCGCCTTGCAACGTCCGTGTGTATAATTGCGAACCTTTTGCTGACGGGTCTCTGAACACGGCCCCATATATTTTTTGAAAGTCCATGGTTCCAAACCCTTTGTATTTCACAGTAATTTCTATGCGCATGATATGGAAAATGAGGCGCCCAAAAGATCCTAACTCCCAGGAGCATGAGAGGAGGCGTATCCTTTCGCACGCGAGACATACAATCGCAGGACCCTAACTTAATATGGGGATGGTGCAGAAATCTGGATAGTAAATAAGGGTTAAGCCCTTACTGTCGACTTTCCAAACCTCCTCCTCCCTCATTGCATATGTGATATAAAGGTGGGGTTTGCAGCTCTGAGTTATCTGTCTTCTGATAGATCACTTTTCTGCAATAAAAGGTAATCTGCCCTTAAAGACATGGGACCGGATTCAGACCCCCACACGTTTTCCATGCATGCGGGAGTCTGTAAGTACGAGAGACAGAGGGGAGTGCCCACCTCCTGTCACTTCCCTCTCTCGTGCGGGCTTTATGGCAGCTTACTCTGCCATAAGCCTGTATTAAATGTGTTGTGCGGATCAGTGATCCATGCGACCGCTGATCTGCAGCAGTGTACACTTCGCATGCTTCCTCCTGCCCACTTTAGTGGGCGGAGGGGAAGCACAGCCCATTTCTTCAGGTTCCTTTGCATGCGTAAGTGACCGGACATTCTTAGATCTGAATCCGGTCCATGGCTCCTACAACTTCAAGGTCCCCAAAGACTACAGCGGCAAAAGGCAAGTTTTCTCATCCCCAACCCAAACCTTTCCCTCCATGCCACCTAACCCTAACCCTTCCTAAACCCTAACCATCCTTGTTACGCAGCCTAATCCTAACTCTCCCCCAACCCTAATTATCATCGTCTAGCAGCCTAATGTTAACCATTCTCATTCCCCACAGCCTAACCCTTACCCTAACCATTGTCATGCCGCTGCCTAACCCTAATAATTCTCATTCCATGGCCTATCCTTAACCTTCCCCTAAACCTAACCATTGTTGTTCCATACAGACATTTTGGGACAGTACTAATACTTAGGTGAATGAAATTACTATACTAAAATAGTCTAATAAATTAGGTGTGGATCACAGGCTACAAAAGGTGGTAATAAAACAATTACCAATATAAAACATCACAAATTAGCTAATGTATATAGTGTACTGGGAACTTATAATTCACTTAAGAGAGAAGAGAGATTATGATGGATGTGTAATGCTCTTAACGGGCCTGATCCAGACCTACACCGCTTAGCCCGCCCTCCTACCCTCATTTAACTACCTCCCCCCGCCCACCTGCACTAACCTTAACGTAGGGACGCTGGAGGACGTCCCCTTCAGCGTCCCTACGGCGCTGCTACGGACGCCCGATCCAAGATCGGGCATTGCCGTAGCGACGCCGGGCAACATCTGCCCGGCGCATGCACGGATCGGCTCAAAAGCCGATCTTACGCTTACGCCCGCTGTCCTAGCGACGGCGGGCGTTATTCTGGATCAGGCCCAATGTGTTGTGTAAAGGATGTGCAATGTCAATATAAGTTAAAGAAAAAAGGAACATGCAGCGTCGATCACTGTAGAAACAAAGGAACAGCTGATTGTACTGTGCGAAGTCTGTGTAGTGCCAAGATAACTCAGTTATGAGTTCTGGCAACCTACGGTCAACCGGGCAACTGCACCCTGTGACAATGCATCAAGCCCCATTCTGTCCTTCCATCAAAAAAACTTCCTTAATGCAAATCTGGATGTGGAAACCAGTGAGAATTCGGCCCATAGGACCAGATTCAGAAGTAACATTACATTTGATACATTAGCCTTCCCCATGCAAAACCCTACTTTAAAATTTCTGCATGCTAATATTCCATGTACGAAATAAAGGATCAGACATAAGGGCATTGGAATTCCCTTACCATATGATTACCATTCCAATACCTACATGTAGCATACGCAAGTCAGCTGTTCTTATTAATTCGGCCCATTGATGTTATTGCCATTTCAGTTGGGGGCTCGTCTGATCCATAGCACCATTCTTCACACCTATTAAAATCTTATTTATAGAATGGCATAGTATATATATAAATAAAATATTACATAAGCCTAGTGTGCTACTAAATAAATAAAAGCAATGTCAACTGAGGGCTGGGATGGTCCTTCTCATAGGTCTTTCTGTCCGTGACTGTTTTTTTTTCATAAAAAATTCTTATCCCCCACAGCAACCCAATACCCCTCCCCTACAGGTAAGAAGAAAGAGAGAGAGAGAGACTGAGAGACACAGAGAGAGGCAGAGGGAGAGAGAGAGAGACTGAGAGACACAAAGAGAGGCAGAGGGAGAGAGAGAGACTGAGAGACACAAAGAGAGGCAGGCAAGGAAATGGGCAGGAATAACCTAGGGCACTCAAGAACAAGAAAAGCATCCAGACTGGCACAGTAACGCTAGAGAGAAACTATAACCAGCACCTGCTGAAAGTGCTGGAGACTAGGGAGAGAGAGAGAGAGAGAGAGAGAGAGACTGAGAGACACAGAGAGAGGAAGAAAGAAAGAAAGAAAGAAAGAAAAAGAAAGAAAGAATGAATAATGGGCATAATCCAGCCAAACATGGGGATAAATCCAGAACTACGTCCATAGACGGACGTAATTCAATGAACAATAGCTACTGTGCATGCGTAGTAGCTATTGTACGTAATCTGCTTATCGTTTCGATGCGTAGATTGCGTATATGCGGTCTAAAAGACGCATGCGCAGTAGCTATTGTTCAGTGAATTACGTCCGTCTATGGAAGACGGACGTAGTTCTGGATCTACCCCATAGTTACACACTAGCTGTCGCTGGCGGCGTGTAGCAGTATCAGTGTCAAAATAGGGTCTTTCTAAGCAGCAGCTTCATCCCCATGATAATGTTTATGGATGGAAGTATAAAGATTCTAGGATCCAGAATTTTCCCAGCCCTTGAGAGTACAGTGAATTCTGAAGTATCAAAGTTGTAGTGTCCATCCATGAGTTGATAATCTGCAGAATGTGGGTTTTATAACTCGACAAATGTTGTCAGCATGCTGTGTACTGAGAGATGGTTTTGGCACAACTACTACTTACTGAAGTACCTAACGTTTGCCAGGTTTAAATCTTCAAATAGTTATCTCAGTGAGTTGGATGTAACTGTCAACATTTTAAAAATAATTAGCAGCTTCATGATATGTAAATTTTTTGTCATTTAACGTCATTCAAAATAAGCTCCGCCCCTTTTCTGTCCAGTCTTCACCCACCACCCACAAATAACCTTATTTATTTAAACCACACCCTCTTTTCCATAAGCCCCGCCTTTTTTATGGCCTGCGAAACGGAACAGTCCCTCCTAAATCTGGATGTAATGTCATCCAAATCCCTCCAGTGCAAGGCCCTATACTATTTAGGTGTGTGTCTATATCTATATGTGTGTGTGTGTGTGTGTGTGTAGAATGTTACCATTCTATGAACTACTAACGGCCACTGCCAACTGAAAACGTATAAAAAAAAAATTACAGTTCACATTAAACATACATTAAAGATTTACATAAAGTATGCATGTAAACAAGTTAATAAACCTAACTAACATTGTCCCCTACTGTGTGCACTTACCTGCGGTGGTCATCTCTCCTAAGCTATGTGTAATGTATGTAGTGTATCGTGTGTAATAAATAAAAAAATTCCATCACTCACAGTTTGATGTCATCTTTTTTCGGATTTTCTTATTGATGTGAAGAATTTTCAGCAATTGATAGAAGTATTCATCTTGATTGGAGTCTGTGATGACGATGTCCCGTTCTTCTAATGATGACAGGACGCTGCAGATCTCCTTCTCCCCATCCTGGCTGCTGCAAATGACGTTGAGGTCACTAGGGGGCATTATTTTTATAGAGGAGATGACATCAGAAACAGTAGAGGACCAATGTAACTGACGTCATCTCCACTATAAAAATACTGCCCCCTAGCGACCTCAACGTCATTTGCAGCAGCCAAGGGGAGAAGGTGAGCCAAGGGGAGAGGGGAGCGCCATGGTGAGGGGTAAATTTTTGCCCCTCCCCCACAACAAAAATTATTATAACACCCCTGAACATCCAGATCTAGTTTTACGTGCTGGAAGTGTTTCTGGAGGCGTTGTGTAAGGAGAGAGGGAGGATTTATCCAAAGTACACCGTAAGGATGTGTTAAGGCCCTTATACCCTATTCAATATCAGTAGATGAACATTATTATACTGCAATTGCTCATTGTGCATGCGTGCGACTGTGTTCATATACTGACAGTGTAAAGAGGCTCTTCAACTTTCATTTTTTTCCTATCGAAACCCTTCACATTGTGTAAATCTCCGCTCTCACACTTTGTAAATATTAGGAACCGATCTGAAAAGAACAGGCCGGAAGAGAGCCCCAATATTTACATGGATTGCTGCTGTTTTCCATGGCAATCCATTGTATGTAAATATGAAGGACTTCATTTTCATGCGATAGTGCCCATTTTCACATTGTAATCTATATTAATGTCAATTACAAGCAATATTTACTGTATAACCTCAATGCAACATGCACCAATGATGCAGACAGACATGTTCTGTACTCTATCCCCATATTAAGGGCTCTATTTACTGATGATTTCGTTTTTAATGAACAAAGCTGATCCGGGGTCACTTCAGCTCACACTGAGCCTGGCAGCTTCACAAATACTTACTCTCCTGCGAGGTCCCGCGATGATCTCGGTGCGCATCGTAGGCCACTTCATTCATGTTCAGAGACTCCATTGTGGGAATTTGAAAATTGAAAGTCCCAATATGAAAAACACAGCGCATGTGGTGTCTTCATATCGGGACTGAAATCTTTTTCAGAGTTGGACGCGTCTCCCAGACAGATAAATTTTGCTTTTCTTGTTATTATTTTACAGGTTTAAATTTTTTAAATGTATTTAATAATTTTTTTACTTAAAATATAATTGAAAAAAAAAACAAAACATGTTTATATTTTTACTTTTTTTTTTTTACATTTACACATATAGGTTTATCCCAGCGGTCTCCCCATACATACCCCCCTTTTCCTCCCACGAATAACAGCTATTAGGGGGAGGAAAAGGGGGACATATGAGGACATCGCTGGGATAACCGCCCTAATGCCATCCTGAGATGGCGTTAGGTTTACGCCGGGAGCGGAGTGTAAATCTCCGCTCTCACGCTTTGTAAATCTTAGGAACCGATCTGAAAAGAACAGGCCAGCAGAGAGCCCCAATATTTACATGGATTGCTGCTGTTTTCCATGGCGATCCATTGTATGTAAATATGAAGGACTTCATTTTCATGCGATAGTACCCATGTTCACATGAAAATGGGCATTATCTCATGAAAATGAAGTTTGTAAATAGACCCCTGAGTGAGGAAAGCTTGGAAATGTTATGGGTCCGTAGACTCAGTGCGTGTGAGGGGTGCGGTCTACCATCGATCCCGCACATCGGGATCAGAAGTCTGGACTCTGTCCTCTATGCCTTGCCTAATGTGTTTCCTTAGCTGTAAGACAGGGCTACTGAGTTATATATTTGAAGAATACCATCAGATGTCAGTATTCAGCCACCTTGTCAGTGATGAGCTTACAGCGCTGTGAGATTGTAGGCTCTGCGGAGTTACAGAGAAACATGAACAGTCCATATGGTGTTTTCACTTAAACACGGGACCCAACATGTTACGCAGAGGGAGAAAAATAATTAATGAGCTCTGGCCATGACCTCTTGTCAAAGCCGGATGCTGAGCCAAGCTGATAAATATAAATGGGATTTAGGCAGTGATTGAAGTACTGCAGGTGATCCCGGATATGAGTTTATCAATATGTAGAGTAACAGAAGAGGCATCTTCACATTATTCCATCGGTAGATGAACATTATTCTGAAATTGCTCATTGTGCATGCCTACAATTGTGTTCATCTACTGACAGTGTAAAGAGGCTCTTCACCTTTCATTTGTTTCCTATCCAAAACCTTCACAATGTAATCTATATTAATGTCAATTATAAGCAACATTTACTGTATAACCACAATGCAACATGCAGATGGACATGTTCTAACAGCACTCTGCTGTACACATATGTAATCTATCTATCTATCT
>WWET01003095.1:176918-194716 GCA_011038615.1 Limnodynastes dumerilii | reverse complement strand
GTGCAGTCTTTAGCCTGGAGTTTTGGCAGTAACCATAAACATGAGATCTATTCTCCGTTATTCATATTTACTGATTTCCCTCCACAGTGGACCCCAATTAAAATCCCATTACTTTTGAATTCTAAACATATAAAGTCATTATTTAGGAAGAGCAGGACACATATTTTAGTTATTCCTTACAAATGATCTCTTTGTATCCATTTTAGTTTCCTGAATACACATCATTTTTACCTCCCACAGGACAGGTCTGGATTGAAGTGTTGAGATCAAATTTGTACAAACCAGAGAACTCATTTCTTTTACAGTTTACAGCTCCTTTGGTGCCATTAAATTGGTCATGAAAACATTCTCAATAATGCGTGCATTGCAAAGGCAGTTTGCGTCCTTTTATTTAAGGTCTTTGGGCCTGATCCAGACCTACGCCGATGCGCTGTGCTTACTAAAGCACAGTGTATTGGCGTTCATTTTCCCCGACACTCCCCCTGTGTGGGCGTATGGACCCTTCCTTATGCCGGCTGAAGGCTACCCTAACTTCAGCCGGGGAAGGGACCGGCCCATACGCTCGCACAGGAGTGTATGGCCGCCTAGCCTGCACCCTCATTTAACTACCTCCCCCCGCCCACCTGCACTAACCTTAACGTAGGGACGCTGAAGGACGTCCCCTCCGGCGTCCCTACAGCGCTGCTACGGACGCCCGATCCACGATCGGGTGTTGCCGTAGCGACGCCGGGCAACATCTGCCCGGCGCATGCGCAGATCGGCTTTTCAGCGGTAGGTCTGGATCAGGCCCTTTGGCCCTGACTTACACTTAATACTGTTCCTAAATATACGCAGCCCGTGTGCGTATCTTGGCTTTTTTTCCGTTTTGATGTTACACAAATAAACCCATTATGCACGATCATCTCCGTACCTAGGGATATCCATAAAAAGGGGTCTGCCAGTAGTCCGTAAAAAGGAAATTAAGAAAAGTGGGTGGAGGAGGCATTTAAATAGGGAAGGATTAGGCAATTCTGGGCCGTATTCAGAGATCCGTTTTTTAGAAGTACGCACGTAGCAAGGCCACACCCAGGACACTCCCCTCTCCTGGACATGCAATCGTAGACTTACACCTCCATAGACCATGTGCGTATATGTCCTGCGTCTGTGTGATTCAGTATAGCCACGCCCTCAAGCGTTCATTTAAATTCCTCCCCCACCCACTTTTCATTCCGTACATATGTCCCCAAGTGCGATTCACGTGTCTGTACCTAAAGCACTTATGTGCGTATATTCAACGTAGCTTACGTAAATAAGGTTACTGCGCTCGCACAGTTAAAACGAAACTAAAAATCCGCACGCAACTTCACGTGAAAGCGGATCTGTGAATACGGTCCTCTGTTTCTACTTTCGAAAACTCCGCACAAAGATACGCACACAGGCTCGTATTCAAAGTACCGGACATATAATATATGTTGTGTTTCGCGATTTTTACTACTGCGCAGGCGTAGTCATTTTTTTACGCAAATTACGTGGTATTTAGGCACAGAAATCCATTACGCCTGGATTTCTAAATCATACTTAGTGACATATGTACGGAGGGGCGTACGTGAAAGTTGTTGGGGGGAGGCATTTAAATGGCCTTTTGAGGCCGCGGTTAGTAATGTATGCACGTACATAAGCAATTTAGGCATGTAAATACTAGAGATGTTCACTGACACCTGGGTTTTGGTTTTGGTTTTGGTTTTGGTCCTGCGAGATCCGACACGGGATTTTGCAGTTCGGCCTCGGTGACGTCATCCGAGGGGGCCGTGGAGATCCGAGCTGTGCTCGGATGCCGCCTCGGATCCCCAAATTCGGTTGGGCTCGGTTCTCTGAGAACCGAGACCGCACATCTCTAGTAAATACACCCGTAGAGTTCAGGGTGCTCTATGGAGGCGTAAGTCACCAATAATCTGTCCGTATGAAGGGAGTGTCATGAGTGTTGCCTTGCAATGAAGGAGCGTATAATTGCGAATCCGCATGGACTTATTTCACACGTGTCTGTGAATCCAGTCCTCCATGCTCAGACCCTCCAACATGACCCATTCCATTAGGTACAATATACTCCGCACCTGAGCTCTATTTACTAAGAATGCCTGAACGTAGCTCAGGCAAGTTTGAATTCGCTCTCTGGGAACTTGTGAGCTACGTTCAGGCTATTTACTAATACTCACCCTCCGCTGGCTGTCCCGCGATGACATCTGAACTTTCTTCTGTCATCGCGTGCTTTCTGCATGTGTCTGGAAGGTCCGCACATGAGAAGCACTGCGCATGTGCAGGCTCTCCATGTCGGGACCGGCACCTGCGGTCAGACGCGTCTTCGGTCCGGTAAGTATTTAAAGCTATTTTATTGTGTTCTTTTATTTCTGTTGTTTTTTTTATTGTTTTTTAAATTTTCTACATTTTTTTTAATTTTCATTTTTTAAAGACAACGTTATTTACTTATATTCCAGCGGTCTACCCATACATATACCCCTTTTTCTCCCCCTAATAACAGCTATTAGGGGGAGAAAAAGGGGGTTATATGGGGAGATTGCTGGAATCTAAGTCTGAATGCCAGTCTGAGATGCCGTTATTTTAACTCTCAGAGCAGAGTATAAAACTCCGCTCTGAGGGTTAGTAAATAGCAGCCCCATTGAAAACAACGGGCTGGCAAGGACAGGTGAAGTTTTGCCGCATGGCCATGGAAACTGGTGATTTCCGTGGCGGTGCTGCTGTTGTAAATAACAAAAAGTTCATTTTTGGAGTTATAACTTCATAACTCCAGAAATGAACTTTTTAAAGCTTTAGTAAATAGAGCTGTTTGTCCCTAATGGAATGGGTCATGTTGGAGGGGGTTGCATGCATGCGAAAGTCTGATTCAGCTTCAAGACACAGCTGGTCTTAGGTTCAGATTTAGAGGTCAAGCCTTCCCTAAGCACAACATTCATGAAGCCAGATTTACTAAGCTGATTTAGCAACCAATCAGATTCTTGGCCGTATTCAGAGAACCGTCAGCGAAAGGTTCGCAATTATATGCACAGACGTTGCAAGGCAGCACCCATAACACTCCCCTCACACGGACGGTTTTTCTGTGCCTTATAATACTTCCGTACATGCGTATCTAACTAACTGCGTCCGCACCATGCCCTCAAATGGTTATTTAAATGCCTTCCCCCCCACCCACTTTCACATATCTGTCTCCGGACGGATTATAACCACGCCCCTCCGCACGTATTTTCTCACGTGTCATGCTTAATGGACTTCCATGCTTAAAATCATCGTAAATAGTGTAAATTTAGTTACTAAGCATGCACAGTTCATCTGGTCCTAAAAATACGCACGGAACTTTCCACAAAAACGGTTCTCTGAATACGGTCCTATAGCTTTTACTTGCCTACTACATACTAGAAAATGTAAGCTAGAATCTGATTGGTTGCTATGGGCAACATCTCTACTTTTTCCTTTCCTACAGCTTAGTAAATATGGCCCATGGTCTCCCCACCACACGTCTTCCATACAAGAAGGTCATGCAAGAGGACGCCAACATGTCTGTACGACCTCCAGCGGAATTCTGCAATAATGCTGCATTGTCCGTGCAGATCTTGATCCACTGGATCCAGTCCTCCATGCAAGGGGTGTTTCCAACAGCGCAAGTGGGGCGTTTGGGATATGTAAAACATGGGAGGCTTGAGGTATGTAAATTGTACAGAGAGGGTGTGCTAAGTGTGATAAGTTACCTCCATTATACAGACATCTCAGCTATCCTAATTTTAATTCATGACAACGCTTAAGTCTTAAGGTTGGGTTTTATTTTGTCAGAAATCCTTACAAGGGAAGGGAGTGGCTCCACTTCACCCATAAGGAGGTCCGGATACAGCGGGGATCTATCATTGGATCCCAGCTGCTGCCGAGCACACCTCGAAACTCAGCGTTGTGAGTCCCTGCTGCGAATCCTATCATTGCGAAATATGGACAGGCGATACTTGCTTTACCGCTGTCCCTATATCCAATGTGAGCCGTGTAAGACTTTTTTTTATGAATGGGTGAATATGCGATTCACATACTCACCCATTCTATTTTGGAAGCGCCGCTGCCAGAGACATACGGTTAGGCTGTGGGGGGAGACTTAGGGTTAGGCTGCGGGGAGGGGGACTTAGGATTGGGTTGGGGAGTAGAGAAGCCTCACCTTTCGGAGCACTGTGTTCAGTTTTCCAGGGATCGATTGCTATGCCCATACTCGAAACTCAGGATCTGGTTATTAGTTAGAAGTTTGTCAATGATCTTCCTCTTGTTCCTCCAGTTCTTACAATTCCTACAGATTTTCACTTTACTTTGAGTGTCCGCACAAATTCCTAACAAGCATTTGGAACAGGAATGATCTTTATATGAAAGTCTCTCTTCCATAAAAGTGTCTCTATTGAGCTGTTGAAGTGAATTTTATTGTCGTGGATTGATGGATACAATCTCTTATCAGACCGCTGCAGGCAAGCTTAATGAAAAATGTTATGCCAAGAAAAGCTGACAACCTGACCACCGAGGACTTTGCAATCCCTGCACATATGACACCCACGTGATCCTGTTATTCAGAGATCATCATAGGAGGAGCTTGAAATCAAATAAGTAACATATGAATCTTCCCCAGATGTTTACATTGGGGGATTTGCGGAACACATCTCATTGCAGTGTTTAGTCCTGGTTAAATGTAAATCAAATGTTTTAGGTGTGATATACAAAGTGCTATTGGATCCGCAGGCTAGTTATATCAGACAGGCCCCACTGCAAACTGTGGCAGACATGTCTGAGGCTTTCCACAACACCCGGGAGACAAGGACACATCTCGGGAGTTTAATGAAAATGTGAACAGGCCAGATCATACATCAAAAGTCAAAAGATTTGTCTGGAGCTGTGCATACCTACCGCTCTGTGATTTATCGATGTCAGAAGTGGATCTGTAACCTGTTTCCCATTACTAAAAAAAACAAAACAAATGAAGGGGGGTATGAAAACCATTACAAAGGATATAAAGTATTGCAATATATAATATTTTATATATACATAACATGTCACATGAAGTCTGTAGCACTGAACGAGGAGTGAAAATAAGACAATACAGAAACATTCTGGATAAGCGAGACTATAGTGTCTGATGTCTGTCACTTCTACTACTGAGTGATGTAAATGGTGAAGGCGGCAGGATATAACAGGGGATGGTGGAACATAAACAAGCAGCAAGTGAGGCAAGAAGGCCAATAAATGGACCGTATGCAGAGTACCGGACGTATAACATATATATCCGGAGTTTAGCGTTTTTTACTACTGCGCGTGCGTAGTAGTGTTTTCTGTGCCCGTGCTTCCGTAAATAAGCGATTGTAATTACTGGGCATGCATAGTAACACGCGGTCTTTAAGCGAAACACAACATAAATAGCGTACAAAAATTACTACGCATGCCCAGTAACTACAATCGCTTATTTATGGACGTACGGGCGCAGAAAACGGAGGTCTGAATACGGGCCTTAATTTCTGCTAACAGAGGGCCTAATTCAGACTTAAGAAGGAGCTTGAAAGTAAGGACCTGATTCACACTTAAGAATCTTGGTCCTGAGAGAGGAAAGTTACTCCTGGGCTAAACCATGGTGATTTCAGGGGAGTCATATTTCTTCTGTTGCAAACAGTATTAGAGTTGAGAGGTGATGTTTCCCAGCCCAAGTCTAAATAACAGTGTGATAGTAAAGCTGGTCAGTATCTGTGTGCAGTAAGCAATTTAAAGATATATCCCTGCATGCAAAGTATACAACTAACTTGACTCCCCCTGCAATCAACATGGTTGCAGGGGGAACTTTCCTCTTCTATTTTCAAGCTCCTTCTTAAGTCTGAATCAGATTCAGAATGAGTTGAGAAGTGATGTTTTGAAACTCAACTTTAATTTAAAGATTATTATAAATATGTTCTGTATTTATGTGGAAAAAGCAAAGTTAGTCAGTGTTGTTCCCTGCATGTTTTTTCTTTTTATGAATTTGCAAGCATCATATTGCAACATTGTTTGTCCGGGTACAGATTTGAATCCTTTTTGAGCAGTTTCTCGTAACTCTGGATTAGCCCCAGAGGGTGCAGAAGGTGAGGAATAAATTGTGAAGACAACGGGGACAGATTTTCTAAGCTGCTGGAAAGGAAAAGTAGAGATGTTTTCCATAGCGACCAATCAGATTCTAGCTCTCACTTTTCTATTACATACTAGAAAATGTTAGCTAGAATCTGATTTGGTTGCTATGGGCAACATCTCCACTTTTCCATTCCCGCAGCTTAGTAAATCTGGTCCAACACGGAATGAATATAATGAGTAGTAATATTATACATCCCAGATTTGTAATTGGTAATACTCAGCATGATAATGAGGACTCAGCTAGACAGGTGCGGAATTATGGCAACATTATCTACAGAGCAGGAAGGTCAAGAATGGAAGCGGGCGACAGATGGAACGATGACAGTATTGTATGGAGGGTGACAGTTACAAAAAGCAAAGGGCCAGATTTACTAAGCTGCGGGAAAGGAAAAGTAGAGATGTTGTCCATAGCAACCATCCAGATTCTAGCTGACATTCTCTAGTATGTAATAGAAAAGTGAGAGCTAGAATCTGATCGGTTGCTATGGGCAACATCTCCGCTTTTCCTTTTCCGCAGCTTAGTAAATCTGGCCAAAAATGTCCAAAGTATGTGCAAGGTCATTTTCATACTCTGTCACATGTATCTAAAGACCTGATCCTCTTTTTAATAACATTAGGGGACCTTCAGAAGGCTCTTGCATGAAGTCCCCTTTACTATTACGGCATGTGCGTAGCAAATGTTACGCTATGAATCTCCGAGCGGTCAGAACTCAGTTCCGTATGCTATGAGATCCATTCAGCTGGCGGTTGTATCATTTTGGAAATAGGGCTGGCCGGACGGATGGGCAATTGTATCCCTGAAGTCACACAGACCACACTTTTCAGCAACAGGCATTGTATTATCACGTATTGGAGCAAAATCCTGTTATTGACAGACCTAAGAAGCTAAGTGTAGCCTTCCGTGACTGTGTGGATCCGGTGCAATAATGCTGGCCGTGGTCAGTGATAAGGGTTTAGGTTTATAAATACATATATAATAGTGGTTACTACCTCTTATATAGATGCAGTCTTTTCTACGACTAATAGCTAGAAGGAGAATTTGAAAGTGTGTCTATTATTATGATAACAGGTGGAACAAGTGGCATTACTTGGCTTTGCTCCAAGAATGAATGCCCTCTAGCACTCTGGTTATCCCTCATCCACATGCCAGGCATACCCTAACCACTGTAAAAATAAATCTTAGAGGCATTTTGCACTGTATAGAAACTGGCAGCCGTTCCTACCAGGGTCGGCGCGAACCACTCCGCGGGGGGATGCGGTGCATCCAGGCGCCATGCTGCATAGGCGCTCATCTCCCTGCTCCCTGCATGCCAGCACTGACATGGACGCCGCTGTAAATGATACTGGGTGCTAGAGGGACATGATGGGGGATACTGTGTGCTGGATACACATATTGGGGGATACTGGGTGCTGGACAGACATGATGGGGATACTATGATCTCGGAAATGTATACATAAATACGTATACTAAGTTACGTACGTCAGTATTTACACAGAAGGGGTTGACCCATACAGGCGGGAATAGTTATTTAAATGAGGGGTCGGGGCAGGGGCGGGGAAGCCCTATTACAACTAGGTCTGCGGCTGTACGGCTGTTAAAGTAGCAATCTGGACACGTAAGTGTCCAGAATTATTGCCAACAGTGGGGTGTTCCGGTAACTATGGACCCCCGCACGCATGTAAAGTGTGCTGAGGTCAGGATCTGAGCCCTGATTGTGTTCAATTCTAAATTGATTGGATACAATGGTTTTACTTACAGCCTATTATTTATATTATATTATATTATATTATATTATACTATATTATATTATATTATACTATAGATACAGATAAGTAACAAAAAACTGTCAGTCTGTCTTTCTAAAAATGTATATTATGACTGCACTCCTAAAGCTCCAATACACTTTTCCATAAAAACTGTTACCACAAGCAATGTATCGCAAACTCTATGCCAAATAAGCCTAATATGCAACAAATATAATACCCAATATACTTCCTCCCCACTGCTTTAACAGCAGATTCCAGTAACTTTCACTGGGTACTTTCAGTAGTTCTAAGAAGTCACATATTTTCATTTGAAGTCTAAGAACGCTACCTATATATTCAGAACGTTCCATCATCTGATTTGAAACAAGACTGATTTGTTTCCCAGTCTTTGATACTTTCATGTATCTTCTGTGATTCTGTCCAGAGCACTTTCTACATCCCTCCCCTTCTCCATTCCTGATCCTGAACCAACACTCCTTCTTATCTATGTGCTTTACTTCACTCTCTCCATCTGTTTGAGATATGTTTGATGACCATTTACTACTGACCATTTTTTTAAACTCTGCAATGATCTATTGGGGGAACTGTAAGTATTGATAATTGATTTCAAGAAAACTATGCACCCATATGGTAGTCATCAAGAAAGGGATTATCGACGACCTTTGTATCATTTTGAACTCTACACTGTCCATCCCAACTTAATATTTCTCTATCACTATCTTCTGCCAGAAACCTGCTATACTATTAAAACAGTAACATTACCCTCAGTGATGTTAATCCATTTGGGATTCCATTTCCAATCCATATGTTTCAACATCGCTTCACTTACAAATATGTCATTGTACGTCTATATTTACCTTAGAATTAAGCCAAATGCTTCTCTTCAATCATAAAAAAAATCTAATTTCAATAATTTTGTAATAACGACCTATTTCTCCCAAGGTTTTGGGACATTCTTATCTCTAAGTGCATTAACAGAAAATGAAACATTGAGACAATTTGGCAAAAAGAGTCAAATAAAATAAAAGCCAGGAAAAAATATTTGTAGCGACCTTTCCTACATGTGTGTTTCAGAGTTTATTATGGCTAAATCTTTCCTAGATCCAAAATTGTTTGTGGTTCACATCTTTCTTAGGTGGTCTTAACGGTTCCACATATGTTGTATATCTCTAAACACCAAAGAAATTCCGTCTCATCTCCAGTATATGGCTGTGTTACTTTAGTTTTACTGTCGTCAGACCGTTTTGTGTAGGTGTTTTATGTGCTTAAAACCCAATAACACTATAAAAAACTCAAAACCAATATAAAGATTTGCTCTTTATGGAACTCTTCAACGCCTGGTTCTTGTCAACAAAATGAAAAGCAAAAATTCACACGGAGAGGAAACACAGACAATAGATCAGCTTTGGCCAACGCCAAAGACATCAGATTGTTCACAAGAATCAGATGACTCCGGCGCAGTGTAATTTATGAGTTATACATGATCCTATCATTCTGGATACAAAACAAACACCCTATTGATAGTCAAGGACATCTTTTTATTTTTTTTAGAAAGATTGTCCAGTTTCTGTTATGTGTAATGGTGGATTTCCCAATAGGCAGCCGAGGCAACAGTCTAGGGCACCACTTACTAGGGGGAAGCCAAGAACAGGGACAAGGGAGGAAGAAGGGGAGATCCAGTAGTGGGCCCTGATCTTTTGATGGTCCTTGGTGCCAAGGCTATCTTAGCAGTATTGTAGGCCTTGGGCAAAGCAATGCACAGAGACTCCTACCAATCTGTTCATGGAAACAAACATGTAACCGAAAATTTATAAGCCTTGAAAAACATAAACATTATAACATATAAATGATAATTCATCACACTGTGCCCTCCTGCACCACACTGTGCCCTCCTGCATCACACTGTGCCCTCCTGCATCACACTGTGCCCTCCTGCATCACAATGTGCCCTCCTGCATCACACTGTACCCCCACAAATTACCTGCAGGCACTATGGGCCAGATCCTAAACTACGTACGCGAGCGATTTTACGCTAGAGACTGACGTAAAATTGCACATTAGTAGTTAATGCGCATGCGCGCGTCAGATGTTACTCCACGTAACTCTGAACGTACGTATCAGCCACATATCAACAGTGTAGCTACAAACGAAGGGGCGTGACCGCCATACGACACCCGTAATTACGCTTCGGAGGCGGGGTGAGGCATTTAAATCAAGCAGTATAGGCGCTTACATACGTGGAGCAAGTGTAAGGCAGCCAAAGTACGTATGAGCGAGGGGAGTGCCTATTAAATACGCTACGCGATGAAGTGCAACTAGCCTGTAGGTCTGGATCTAGCCCAATGTCTGCACTGTGGTAATGCTGGCTACCACCTTCTTGCTAAAGCAGTGCAGTCATACGGTGTGCCAGGACTGCGCGGGTGGCCTGCTTAGCAAGAAACTGGCCGTCAGGTACTTTCCCCGCCACCCATCAGGACAGTCAGTCCGAAAATGCTTTGACTGCTGAGGGCTGAGCATGGAGGGAAGCAGTGCTCAAGGGCACCCTAGACTCAGCACCTGCCCATCACGTTCGGTGGAATAGATGGCCCTGCTTGGTGCCCTTTAACAGTTCTAAGTCACAGAGGAGTCTCGTGCTCTTTCATGGAGGCTCGGTGATCTGTTGAAGGCTTACTACCCAAGGGCCAGATCCTCGATTGCGGACGTCAGGGGAATTACGTACAGCTCGTACGTAATTCCCCTGTGAGGAAGGTTGTGCGCATGGTCGGCATATGTAACAAACTTTACGTACGCTGGCTCTTATGAGAAAGGGGCTTCTCCCCCCCTTTATGCATGTGGTATCTGTGCTGTGAAGGCGGAGATAGACATGGTAATGACGGGGTGGGGGAAGCACCGTTATGATCAGGCCGCATACGTGATCATAAATGTAAAATGTTAAGGTAGGAATCTGGAAACATAAGTGTCCAGATTTACTACCGAGAGCGGGGAGTGCAGGGGGCGTGGACTTCCCGCTCCGAGAACATCCGTAATGACCACGCGTGCCCGCAAGGCGAGCGTAGGTCTGGATCCAGCCCCCGGTCCTTGGCAGAGGAACAGGTGAGGAAGCTGCAGCATAGACACTGAGGTTATGTCTGTTCCAAAATTGGAAACATTTTGCACATGAGCCAAAAAGCGGCTTGTCCGCACACAATGGCGGTTACTGCACTAAGCATGCGTGTGCTGGCGATCACAGTCTACATGTGTCATATGGGGGGGTTGCCCCTCTACCCAGAAGCAATGATGTGACAGGGGAGAGAGAAGACATTAATGCTGTATGTAGGGATGACTTGACCCATAAATCTAGCCCTGGTTGCGTGCCACGTAATTTAACCATTAATTATGGGACTGAAATTGGGTTCACTAATTCTCCTCCATAATAAGAGTCATAGGGCCTGATCCAGGCCTGATACGACCCCTTGCATTTATACAGCGGGCGTAAAAGCGGCCATTTGCACTTACTGCGCGTGTACGGGGCAGATGTTACGCTCATGTTACGGTCTGAGAAACTGAGCGTATGGGCCTTGATCGTAACAGCTTCGTATTTACGCTCGGGGGGGGGCGTGCCTGCCATACGAAATCCGTAATTACGAACCGAGGGCGGGGTGAAGCATTTAAATCGTACAGTATGGGCGTGCTAAGCGTCGTAACTACGCAATGAGCTTACGGACGCACGCGGTTACGCTCAGAAAAGTTAGGCTGGTTTTGCTGAGTGTAGGAAGCCAAAAGTAAAAGTAAATACGACCAAGGGAAGTTCCGAGCGGAGGGCATCGGAGGTACGCCAGCGTAAATACGCTACGCACAGGAGCGTTTCATGAGCATAGGTCTGGATCAGGCCCATTCTTTGCTTACTATCTCCATCTAGCTAATTAATATGATGTATATTTATATAATCTAAGTAAAGGTTATTTCTATAACTATTTGTTTGAATCCCAGGATTTCTATGATTTTACATAAGGCAGTTTAAATACTGTATATGCACTAAAGACAGCTATACAATTAATAGGCCATTTTTGAGGAACCTGAGCATTTATTTTAATCACTATATTCCTTTCTCTCAAACCCTCTATTTTTAACCATATTTCGCTGAAGTTTTAAATGTTATACATTAAAGTTTGAACTTTTACTATACATAAAATATTTTTGGAGAATATAGGAAGCTTCCTGAGTGTGCGCCACAGTAATCTTTTTCTTCCTTCTAAATTCTAATGCCCCAACAAGTGCAAGGCACAGTATGGATGGGTTTACAGTACATTCAATTCACAGCTAATAAGAGCTTAATTGCAACAGCCTCAGCTGTATGGATATGCATCCTGATGACTCCTGGTGTAACTGCCAGGTTTACCAACATATTTTCACCCCCTAGGAGATCCGGAGGGGAGATACAGTTGACAGGTTGTATCAAGCATATAAAATTCTAGTATTAGTATTAATGTGAAAGGTCACGTGGACCTCCGGCCCCTAAACAGTGAGCACTGCCTTGATAAAGACTTTGAGGTCGAAACGCGTCAGTGGTGTTATTTCTGGGGTGTGTGAGTTCCTGACAGACTGTTGTAGATCTTCCATCATCAAATAATCTATGGCAGTCTGGTACGGAGCTCTCCCCTTGGGGGATTTGTTTATTTATCTTCATCTGTTTGTGACTGTTTTTCTGTGTTGATTTTATTTTGTTTCTTTGTTTTATTATTGGTATTTAATAAATTTGTTAGTTACAATCTTACACATTGGAAGCCTTTCTCTCTTTCATAAACATGGCGGTGTCCGTGCACCGCTCCAACGTGGGGGTGATTACACCGCAAAAGTTTTTTTGGAAAGAAAGAGAACTCCAGACATCTTTAAGTCTTACGTGCCCAGCTCGTTTTAAAACCTCAATTCCGTGGAAAGAACAGTGTTTTCTGTAACTTTTACTGTGGTTAAGTCTGATTCGGGGAAAACCTTACCATATAACCGGCGTCACGGCTTCAGGGTCCTAAGAAACACCCTCTTCACGGCATCTGTACGGACAGACTCTCTCTGACCACTACGGAACATTCCATTGCCAAGACTTTTTTCTCTATATTTAGACTACTTTACTCGGTGCGGCATTGCTCTATAGACATCACAATCTCCTTTTTTATTTTATATTACGATTTGCTATATCTCACTTCTTCACTTTAATTTTATATTTGGTAGTTTAAAGAGTTTTTGTAATTTTTTCACTTGTTTCTGCTGGTTTCTATAATATTTTTATAATTTAGGGTGTGACCTGTTCATATATTTTTTCAATTTTTTATTTATATCAGTGTGCGCCCGCCTGGTGGCTATCTATTATTCATATAGACCACTTTTTTACTTCACTACTTTGGTACAGTGTGGAACGTGCCATCACCACCCACGTAGGCTGCAAAAGCAGTGTGCGCCTGTTTATTTTGTACTTATCTGTTGTTGCACATCTCTGAGAAGTATTTTTACACAACTATTGATTTAGGTTTATTTTAGTATTTATTTATTTCAATATCTATCTATTGTGAACCCAGTGTATATCTTTATTCATTGTGTAACACCATTAGGCAGGCCCTTATTATATCTATATGTATTATCATATTTATTATTTATGATTATACAATTTCGCAGTCCTTTCTTTCTCTCATCTTTTTCTATATACCGTATTTGACTTTGGAGGTTTGTAGACCCCCCTCAGTGAGAGTGAATAGCAGCAGCGTCTTAGCACCAATTCTTCTACTACAACACCTATCTATGTCAGGTTGTATCAAGCACCCCTCAGGCCGGGCAAAGCAGTGGATCGCATCATTGTGAAGCAGGTGGCATACCTCAATGCCATGATTTCCATGGAAACATCATCCAGCCTCTATAATACCCAATTCTTTAAATAACAGGATTTATATAATCAGGTCACTGAGGACCAAATACAGGCAGGTGACATACTGCCCCAGGAGTCTGGATATCAAGAGAGTTTAAAATGATCATCTACTAATTGTCTTAGGTGTGGGGGGGGACGACTTACAGTCCGCACAGAAGAGGGGAGTGAATTCCCCCTGTCACTCCCCTCTCTCGTATGGATATTGCATAACTTACACTACCACAAGGCAGCCTTAAGTCACATGAGCAGACCAGCAGTCCGTCCGCTCATAACTCCCTAACCCCTCCCCTGCTGTAACATTTAAATGCTTCTCCCCGCCCACATTGGCGGGCGGAGGGGAAGCACAGCCCCTTTCCTCGTAATTCCTATCGTACGCGTGTAAAATGCAGGTAACATCTAGAGGGTACTTTGGGTGCATAAGTGAGGGGGAACTTCGCAGGTCCGGATACAGTCCTTTATATGGCTATTGCTTATCTAGAATTAAGTACACACATTGCTCCACAGCGAAAGCAAACTTCCGCTATGTGCGCTCCTATATTCCGTACCTGCGAGGGTAGCGCGCCCCCCTCCCTTCTGTACCCAGGACCCTACCTTTACACCAGCCCCACCTAAAATAGGGCTGATGCGTAATGGCGGATTACATGTAAGGGCTTCACCAAGCCCTTACTGTACGGCTTAAATACCTCCCCCCTCCTGCCCGCCATGCATACACACTGTACACATGGCAGGTCATCATGGCCCGCCTCCGGAAAGACTCAAAGGACCTTGTGAACAATTAAGTGTGAAATAAGTACGCACGGATTCTCAAATATACGCGCCTAAGTGGCAAGGCTCCCATGATACTCCCCTCGTACTTATGGATTTTAGCAGACTTTTGCCACCATAGGGCAACCTCAACTCTCCGTGCGTATATTTGGGCCTAAGTTTCTTAGGTACGTGCGTACATTCTTAACCGCGCACATAATAAATGCCTCCTCCCCACCCACTTTCACATAACCTCCTATTTACGGATTGTTGGCCGCCCCTCCACATGTGTCTCACTAAGCACGGATTTGAAGTCTGCGCCTAATGGATTTCCATGCCGAAATCCTACGTAGCTTGCATGAAAAGTTACTACGCATGTGTAGTTTAACCGCGTCTAAAAATACGCACGGAAAAAGCAGCACTTTCTTAAGTGTGAATACGGCCCACAGTGTGTAATACATTATTCATAGTGTGCTCTAATACGTACCCGTGCACACAGAGGGATAGATCCAGATCTCCGCTTGCCATACACTTACTAGCGTAGCGTATTTACGTGTGCGTACCTTCTGTACACTCCCCTTGGCACACCCCTTGAATGTACGTATTTTGTCCGAGATCCGCTTTCCAAACCCTACCTTAACTTTTGCCCACGTAACCGATGTCATCTGCACACGTACGTATGGGCAACACGTATTTACGCAGCTAAGCACGCCCATACTGTACACTTTAAATACAACCCCCCGCCTACTTAACGTATTTCAGACGTATTTTGGACTCACGTAAAAAATTGGCACGCCCACACGTAAGTATGTCTTGTCTCCGCCAAGCGTAAATTCGCTCACAAGCGTTGTTCTGGATCTGGGCCAGAGTACTTATGCATTCTGAAAGCATAAATGGGATAACGTGCGTCATTCTGGATCCGGTTCATTGGGCCTATGGTTGTGACACTTGCATTCGTTTGGTAAAAGTCTATAAATACATCGTAAAATCTGGCTTTGATCTCTTCAATGGCCATTATATAGAGGTCGCATATCTCGGACCGGATCCACACTTGAAAAGGAAATAAATACACGCAGATTCGCAAAACTACGCACCCAAGTGGCAAATGCGCTCCAGTGACGCTCCCCCCGCTCCTACAGATCTTTGCAGACTTCCGCCACCATAGAGCTCCCTTAACTCTCTGGGCCTGATCCAGACTAACGCCCGTCGCCGTTACAGCGGGCGGTCGCGTAAGATCGGCATTTCTGTCGATCTGCACATGCGACAGGCAGATGTTGCCCGGCATAGTTAGGGAAACCTGTTCCTTAGGATCGGGCATCCTTAACTGTTGCGTAGTTATGGCGAGGGGGTTCTGCGCCATAACTACGCTGTAGTTAGGCAAGGAAGGCGTGGAGAGGTAAGCAAATGAGGGCGGGAGTGTGGGTTTGGGACATTACAATGCTGTGGCTGGCGTAATTACACTCTGTTATGCCGGCTGAAGTTAGGGTAGGGTAGCCTTCAGCCGGCGTAACAGTGTGTAATTACGCCGGGCACAGGGGGAGTGTCAGGGGGAGTGCATGCCGATATGCTGTGTGTTAGTACGCACACAGCGCATCAGCATAGGCCTGGATCAGGCCCTTGGATCCTGACCTTAGTCCAGCCTTGGGGAATAGTATCCAAATTTGTTGGAGAAAATCTAAAAAGTTGGGTGATTTACTTACCTGCAGTAATTTCTTGAGAAAAATTAGAAAAATCTCTAAATATGCAAGATCCAGAAATTGTGGACATTGTTAGGGCTGCTTGTATATGTTGGAAACCAAAACCTATCTTCACCAATATGGTAAACGTTAGTTCATAAAGGAACCGCTAAACTGTGAATCTAAAAATGTCATTTATTGTTTGATTTGTCCATGCAACCTGAAATATATTAGAATGATCAGCCGTCCATTTAAATGGTGATTATTTCAACATGTTGGCAACATTAGAAATGCATCAAAAGATAAATCTAATTTTAAACAACTTATGACCGTTGCAAAACATTTTTGACACACAAAAGTAATTCTGCTCTTCTAAAGGCATTTGTTATGAAAATTATTCATTTTGGAATATGTGGGGGGGACCTGTCTCCCCCCCCCGCCAGTATCAAAAATCATTATGTCCCTGGGCCCCCTCAATACCCCCAATGTCCCCCCTGCCCGCCAGTATCCAAAATCACCATGTCACTGGGCCCCCTCAATATCCCCAATGTCTCTCCTGCCCGCCAGTATCCAAAATCACCATGTCACTGGGCCCCCTCAATATCCCCAATGTCTCTCCTTCTACCAGTATCCAAAATCATCATGTCACTGGCCCCTCAATATCCCCACTGTCTCTCCTACCCGCCAGTATCCAAAAGCATCATGTCACTTTGTCCCCTCAATATCCCCAATGTCTCTCCTGCCTCCTAATTATTTAAAAAAATAAAAAGAATTAAGATAATATTCTTTAGTGCAGAGAATACTTACCTGCCGCGTGCTCTTGCAGAGTAGGACTCCTCACACTGGAGCTGACGTCATCCCGTCAGCGTCAGTGCACAGACAGACCAGACCGCAGAGGATCCTAGCGCCTGACACTTTCTTTCTGTTTAGACAATAGCAGAGCAGCGGCTCCGCTGCAGTCTAAACAGAAAGAAAGTGCCAGGCGCTAAACAGACCGCAGAGGATCCTAGGTAAGTATGGGTTTTCTGGCTGACCACCGACTGTGCCATTATCGGTACAAGTCGGTACAGCCTCTTCTGCCGTTACAGACCGTTAAAAAACTGTACTGTACCGGCTAAATTGGTACAGTTGGAGGGTTTGTTCCCCCCACCTATTTTTCTTAAATTCCTTCTTACGGCCTAATGGCATGCCCCTTCTTACAGATGTCACTAGGTCTCCTTTATGTAATATCTGGCTTGCGCATGCGGAAATCGCAAAAAAAACCACAACATACGCACACGGCCTGCATATATTTAGGAACGTAATAAGTTTAAATCAGGACCCTCATTCCTGAAATCTGTGTGGTTCTCAGTAGACAGAGAACTCTACGACAGCAGGTGCTCAACAGACATAAACACGTTTCCCAGATGCGATTCTGCAAACAGACCTTTGATCATGTAGCAATAAATAAACAACGACTTGCATCTTTTCACACAGTACCAGATTGTGCACATTCCTCAAGCAGGTTTACTGAATCCTCAGCTTTATTGTAGTCTGCAATAAGTCCATTTTCCTGC
>WWET01003095.1:162729-176896 GCA_011038615.1 Limnodynastes dumerilii | reverse complement strand
TGCTGATTTATTACAAACATGTCCTGATACAAGATCATCTTGCACAGTGGTGGGTTGGATGCTAACAGATTATCCTTTCCTGGATAAACACTGAAATAAAGAATAAGTTCCTCAGCACACAGTCATTACCCAGTAACTATGGACATTCTTATGATTTTAGGTGCGTATATTTAAGAACGGATGCACTGCATATGCGAAGTAACTTTTATACGCTATTTGCGTTGGACTTAAGTTCTCAAATTCCATGCTCATACACTACGGGCTGGATCCAGACTTAGTTAAGTGCTTGAATTTAGTTACTCCTGGGATAAACCATGTTGATTTCAGGGGGAGTCAAGTTAATTGTATTCTTTGCATGCAGGGATATATCTTTGAATTGCTTACTGCACACAGATACTGACCAGCTTTACTATCACACTGTTATTTAGACTTGGGATAGGAAACATCACCTCTCATCTCTAATACTGTTTCCAACAGATGAAATATGACTCCCCTGCAATCAACATGGTTTAGCCCAGGAGTAACTAAGTTCATGCAGTTAACTAGGTCTGGATCCAACCCTACGAACTTAAAATCTCTAGGTTCATAGTAACATACGCGTTAGGAGTTCCATGCATAATGAACTCGGCAGATAGGAAGATTTGGGTGGAGAGAGGCATTTACATGAGCAAATGAAGGCGCGGTTATGCAGTTAAGTTGCTAAGTAGACGCCCCACACATTCAAACGCGAACCTACAGTTAAGGGAGCCCTATGGCCCTCGTAAGTCACATAAGAACCTGAAAACCGGGGGCGTGCCGAGGGAGTTTCCATGCTATTAGTTGTGTATAAATAGGAACCTATCGCGTTCTTAAGTGTGAATCAGGTCCTATATGTGCCATTCTATCTGTAAAATGACAAAGAAACGTACACATATTTGCAGATATATGATAAGCCGCCAGCCATATTCAAGGCCTTTCTGCTGTGGTTATTCTGGGCCTGATCCAGCGATTGTACGCCGGTCGGGAGCGTAAAACCGGGAGAAAAAACGCACTGCGCATGTGCAGTATGACAACTTCCGGTCATCAGAAGGACATGAGCGTACAGCGAGCGTATTTGGAGCGTATTTTTTGCCCAAGGGGCGTGCGTTTTATACGGACGCTCGAGTTACTATACAGAGGCGGGGATAGCCATTTAAATTGTACAGTATGGGCGTGCTAAGCCCCGTACGACCAGCGTATCGGTCCAAAAATTCGTACGGACGCTGGAAAAAGTTAGGGTAGGGTTCATGGGCGTGAAAGTTTATACGTCCGGGCGATCATACGCTACGCTCGCGGGCGTAGGTCTAGATCAGGCCCTCTATTTCTAAACCACCCCTAGGCAATGTACGGCCCGCGGGCCACATACAGCCCTTTGGCAATCCCTGTCCGGCCCGCACCACACACTGTGCTGTATCGCTAGGTCACAAAGACCCTGCGATGCAGCTTAACAAATTAAGGCCCAGTGACTGCCCGCGAGTCACAAGCTACAGAGCCGCAGTGCACTGCCGGCGGCCCCGCCCCCTGGGTCCCTAGCAACCAGCGCCTGATGACGTGTATCCCACGGGAGACGGCTTTGCCCTGTCACTTCCTGCTTCCTGGTTCGGCCCTCCAACACAGTTCAGATTTTTCATGTGGCTCCCTATAGAAATGAATTGCCCACCCCTGCTCTAAACAGTGAGAGTCCCTATATTAGAACATACATTAGGGGCCAGATTTACTAAGCTGCGGGAAAGTGGAGATGTTGCCCATAGCAACCAATCAGATTCTAGCTCTCACTTTCCTATGACATACTAGAAAGTTTCAGCTAGAATGTGATTGGTTGCTATGGGCAACATCTCCACTTTACCTTTTCCTAAGCTTAGTAAATTTAATCAATCCAAACAGGTTCATAAAAGGTTGGGGTAATCTACACAGGAACGAGAAAGAACAAACCTACCATTCTATCTGTAAACTAAAATGCAGAAACATTAGTTACACACATTGGAAAATATATGATAAGCCACCTGTCATTTTCTTCTGAAGCGTTCCTAACTGCAGAGTAAGAACAACACCGCAGCAATGTAATAGTAACTGACAGTTACATTCTTTACATATTCATATGCACAAAGGTTGAATCATCTGCATAGAAAATGACCAATTCCATACCCTCCAACATGACCCATTCCATTAGGTACAAAATACTCAGTTTTCAACTGTCAGTTACTATGGTAACCACCTTTGTTGAGGCAAATAGTTTTTTAAAATATCAGTTAAATCATTTAAACCAGGTGAGTGACAGTTGGAAGCTCAGGAGCAGATTAAATTGTACCTAATGGAATGGGTCATGTTGGAGGGTCTGCAATTCCAATCTCCCACCCCAAGAAAATGACAAACCCAAAATAGAAAGCTTAATCACACAAGTAATAACCAATTCGCTAAGGTATACCTGAAAAACACTAGTGCAGCCTATTGTGACATAATCTCTCCTCTCAAGGGGTCAAGGGGTCACCTGTGTATAATTTGGGGGATTCAACTGACATGAAAATAGCTGCACCTGTCCGTGAGACATTGTGCAGTTGATTATTCTACATGTAGATGTAAGTTCTTCATCGTGAACATCAAAGAGCATTAAAGCACATTTGGGGGGAGGGGGAATTTTGAAAAGAACACAGTTGAAATATATGACAGTCTAAAGATTTATAAATTCCTTCGGAACACAGTTAAGTCATAAAGAACACATGGAAAAAATGTTGAAATAGTGCAGAGACCCCTTCAAAACTCCAAAACTGAGCACCGGAATCATGCGAGCTGTAGATGCGTTTAATAAATTGGGGCACGATCCAAAGACACACCTAATGAAGCCTTAGGAATACAAACAGTTATGCCAGAGCAGTGTATGGGCACAGAGCAGCTAAGCGCAATGCAGATTCTGATTAATGTGAGAATAATTGGTAAAAATATATTTTAACGTTTTAATAAAAATATGAAAAATAATTGTTAATGTCATATACTTTATTATTAGTAATTGGGTTTATTTATTTTTTGTCATCTTGTAAAATTTGTGTAAAAAGCATAATGTTTTGTTAAACATCTTGCATATCCATACAAACAGATGATTAAGGGGTCTATTTCCAAACTTCATTTTAATGCGATAGCACCAGTTTGGTAGTGAACACTGTCACTATCACATAAAATTGAAGTTTTGATATTTACAAAGCATGTATCACCCTGGAAGACTTTAGTTTCCATGGCGATGCATGGAAATATCGCTTCACCCCATTTGTTACATTTACCAGAGTTTTACACTCTGCTCCTGGTGTAAAAGTAACGGCAGCTCAGGTTGGCATTAGGGGTAAGTATTCCAGCTATGTCCCCATAAACCACTCTTACCCCCCCCCTAATAGTTGTTATTAGATTGAGAAAAAGGGGGGTATGTACAAGGAGACTAATGGTATACAAAAGCATGCTAAATTAATTAAATAAATCAATAAATAACCATTTAAAAAAAAAATTACATAAGTAAAAAAAATTAAAATTATAAACAAAAAAAAACAAAGGAAATAGTTAATACTCACCTGTCCGGGTGATCGTCCAACAGCAAATGGCAAAGTCCTGATATGAACACACTGCGCAGTGTTTCTGTCCTGAATGAGAGTTACTATGCATGTGCTGTACTTCATTCAAGCATCGCATGAGCTCACAGATCATCGCGGGACCTAGCAGATCATCGCATGAGCTCGCAGATCATCACGGGACTTCGCAGATCATCGTGGGACCTCGCAGACTGGTAAGTTTTAGTAAATTCTGTGAACGCAGCCGCCAGGGTCACATTGAAGATAACTGAGCTTGAGGTAGCTTCGTTCACAGGAAAACATAGAAGTAAGTCAAAAGACCCCTAAATCATTTCTTTATAGAATTAAGAGGAGTTTTGGAGATTTTTTCTACCAAACGGGTGCAAACAGTTTCAACTTCCATAAGCATAGAGGGCCTGATTTAGAGATGCGATTTTATCGCTACTTAGGAGCGTATATTTAGGATCTTACAAAATTTGCATCAATGCGTATGCGTAGTAATAGTGCAACGCCGTCTACGTAGAGGTTAGGATCTTAAATTCGCTAAGCGCGGACCTGTGAATCGATCGCAAGCACTTAAGATCTTAAGTGCTGCGGAAGTTTAAGATCTGAAGGATTTGCATGGAAATGGGCGGGGGGAGGCAGGGAAATGAGGGAAAGTGGGCGCGAGCAGACACTTAGGATCTCAAATAACCGCAGCTACTTCCCTTAAGATCTCAAATAACAGCGCAGAGTTAGGGTTAGTCAATGGTGTAACTTTAAGATCCGCCGCTGTTTGCAAGGGGAGTGACTGTTTATGCAGTGGGCTGTAACCTGCTAAGATCTGAACTTAGTTGCGTATATTTGCGATCTTTTCATCGCATCTCTGAATCACCCCCAGAATGTTTTATCATTGGCTGGTTCCTCATAATGCCCTTTACCATTTTAACACTACATTTAACGTTTTAAATGGCTGTGCATGCTGTTCCTTATACAATAACTGTGAACTGGATGCAGGGATTGAAAATATGATGAAAACAGGTAGAAATTTTCACCTGGGCAAAACCATGTTGAATTCCAGGGAGAGTCAAATTATTTCAGTTTTTGCATGCAGAGAGAATACGTTCCTTTTGTGAATTGCACATTTTTGCATTGACTCCACCTACCAATGACTTGGCCACACCCACATACCACCACAAAAAAAAAATTTGAATCACTTTAGGATCCTAATCTGCCCCTGTGTGTGTGTGTGTGTGTATGTGTGTGTGTGTGTGTGTTTCATTTAGAAAGGCATTGAACCGTATTTACACTAAATAAAGTGTAGAATCTACGTGTGTATTTTTACGATCAGTTAAACTGCGCATGCCCAGAACCCAAATATACGCAGAAACCATGGCTGACTGATTCACATACACGTCAGACTTAGGACTGATTCACACATCCGCATGGAATGAGTCCCGCATGCGTGGCTAGAGGGGCAAGACTTTTATTGCAAATGAGCCGCACACATAGAAACATAGAAACATAGAAAGTGACGGCAGATAAGAGCCACATGGCCCATCTAGTCTGCCCATTTGTTTATTGAAAACTATACTGACCCTATTTACCCTCAATTGGGGTTACAATTTAGGATACCCTTATATTTATCCCAAGCATGTTTATATTGTTCTACTGTATTGGCCTCAACCACCTCAGATGGGAGAATATTCCATTTATCTATCACCCTTTCAGTGAAGTAATTTTTCCGCACATTTCCTTTGAATCTACCACCCTCCAGTTTGTATCCATGCCCTCGTGTTCTATAATACCTTTTCTTTTGAAAAATGGTACCCTCCTCTAGCCGGTCACAACCCTTGATGTATGTGAAAGCTGCTATCATGTCCCCCCTCTCCCTTCTCTGCTCCAAGCTATACATGTTTAGTTCCTCTAGCCTTTCCTGGTATGATTTGTTACACAGGCCATGGACCATTTTAGTTGCTCTTCTTTGCACAGTCTCTAATGTATTTATGTCTTTCTGGAGATATGGCCTCCAGAACTGAACGCAGTATTCTAGGTGAGGGCGTACCAATGATTTATAAAGGGGCATCACTACTTCTCTCTTTCTGCTACTAATTCCTCTCCCTATGCAACCAAGCATCTGACTTGCCTTTTTCATTGCTTTGTTACATTGATTGGCTACCTTCAAGTTACTGGAAATAATGACTCCTAGATCCCTTTCCTCCTCGGTAGATTCTAATGTAAACACGGGCTACTAATGTACAGTATGGGCGTTCCAACAGAGTTAGGACTGATTCACAGGTAGGAGAGCCTTGTGTAAACCAACATACGCACGGGAAAAGTTAAGGAAGACCTCAACCATAAGTTGAAGAAGCGTATTGTTTGCTGTGAGGTTATGCGTCTAATTGTGTTTACATATGCGTTACGTGCTGGGTTTTTTTTCCCAAACCCTAATCAGTGCGTTTAGTTACGTATCTTTGAATCATAAGCAATTTTAAGCACCTAAACGCGCGACCGATTCACAGCTAATAAAGTCCACGGGTACCTAATTATACGCAGGAAAGATTTTCGGCCTTGTGTAATACTCTCGACACAGGGGGAAGGTTAACTGGGTTCTTTTTTTTCTCTGAATCGGTATTGCGGATTTTTTCGCGTGCGTATTTTTAGGTAAGTTCGCAATTTTACTATTAACAGTGAATCAGGTCTATTATCCTTTAGCTTGCTTTTTATAAGTGTCTGTCTGTATCAATGTACCAAGGTAACATTTGCCAGTGTTGCATTGCGTATTTAATAAGAGATCAAAGTTATTTTCAGTGATTGTTTTGTGTGTCGTTAGTGTTTATTTATAGGTGTAACGCTGGAGGGTAAATATTGGTCTCCTATATCCAAGACTGCACTAATATGGCAGTAGATGGACAGAAGAACACATTTTCATGTTAATATGGATTAAGCATTAAGCGGATTATCCAATGTACTGGATGCAAGTGCATGACCAATCTTATGAGGCAGGAGAGTGACCGCTTACTTAATATCCCGGCAGCTGCTTTTTGTGAGACCAGCAGGACGCTCAGATGCGATTGTGAAAGTTTAATATGTAAAGTACTTTCTATTAGTGCAGGTGTGAGGCCACAAAGGCATAACCGCAGTCCCCAAATCTCCATGGACAATCACCTGCCTAATCCTTTCTATATTCTGCGGCCGGAGAATGATAATTACATTACTGAAGCCTCAGAAGACATTCACAGCTCCCATGACTTCAGCTTATGCTCCAACGGCAGAAGTTTAGAAGCTGAACAGAGACTTTTCTTCATATGTGTAATATGTGATTAGCAAAAGGAAAATAAAGCAGAACATAACGACAAACATACAATTTCAATTAAACAGAGTGTCGTATAACCTGGACCAATAGAACAGAGTAACCCAGAAAGCATTGCTGGAGGCCACTGATACTACACACAACACATAAACACAGCAATAAAATATAAGTATAAAACACATAAATAACATGTATGCATGACACACATAACAAGCCATATATGAATGACACACAATATAACATACACGCATTTCACACATCACAAGTATGCATGATGAAACAAATATTTCATAGAATGTAACTCCTTAATTAGTGATTAATGGATAATACCACTTTCTATAAATGGAACAAGAAAATATTTAAAAAAATACGGAAAAACTGAGGAAAAACTAAAAAAGTATGTCAAAAATTAGGAATCCTCCTTCTAAACAAGTTTGATGCAATAGGTCAGTTATTGTAAAAGTCCTTTTAAAGATCATATACTTGCAATAAAGTATGTTTTCTTTTCTGTCTTCCCACCAGTTTACTAGAATTCTTATGGTGAATCAGATATTCTCTTCCTTAAAACATTTTCTTTGTTGCCAGTTCCATAGATATATGAAAGAATAAATAAACAAAAACACTTCCCTGGTGTAATACGTATCAAAGAGAGAGTATTTCCAATCATCTACTCACATATTATACCTCTTGGGCTGTGAGCATGTCCCGATGCCTTTTTACTACTCCAGAGGTTCTCATTAGAATTCGGCACACATCAGATTTTTCTGTCTTCAATTCCTCATGAAAAAGTACAAACACCAACCACCTTCGTGTAGAAAGTTTCAACAGTATTCATAAACATCGAGCTCCTACTATCCACCGACGTGTTTTTATTGGCTTAGCAGTCTTTTTCAAGGTGAGTCACCTTAAGAAAGACTGCTAAGCCAGTTGAAATGCGTTGGGTTTTGTAGGAGAACAGTGTCCAGAGAAGTGTGAGTAGGAACACAAGACTGTTCGCAGAACACACATTGTGGTAATTGGGCCCAATATTACATCTACCCATGGTGTGCTCTCCTCTTTATTCAGTTTTGGACATCAGTACCCTATTTAGGGGTTTCTTAAATGTAAACATTTATTGTTTTTCGGAAAAAGTTTTTTCAATTGTTCTTTTGAATTTCGTTTATAAATATTGTTGAAACTTTCAACACGAAGGTGGTTTGTATTTGTACTTTTTCATGCGGAATTGAAGACTAAAAAATCTGATGTATGTCGAAATCTAATGAGAACCACTGAAGAAGGAAAAGGCATCGTGATTCTACATGCACACAGCCCAAGAGGTGTAATATGTAAGTAGATCATGATTGGAAATACTTTCTCTTTGAAACGTATTACACCAGGGAAGTGTTTTTGTTTATTTATTCTTTCATATGTCTATCGAACTAGCAACATAGAAACAGTTTTATGGATGAGAATATCTGATTCACCATAAGATTTCTATTGAACTGGTGGAAAGATAGAAAAGAAAAGATACTTTCTTGCAGGTATATGATCTTTAAGAGGACTTTTTTGGGATAATACTTTCTTTACAATAATTGACATATTGCATCAAACTTGTTTGGAAAGGAGGATTCCTAATACTTTTTTAGTTTTTCTCAGTTTTTCCATATTTAATGAAAAATGTTCTTGTTCCATTTATAGAAAGAGGTATTATACATTAGTCGCTAATTAAAGAGCGCGGAGATTGGAACCCCATGTTAAGGTTTTGTTACAGCTGCCCTATAAGGTGGCGTGGGTTCCATTGTAAATTGATCTGTATTTGACATGTATGCATGAGACACACAGAACGCAAATCGGCAAGCATTGTGTACAATACATTGGCCCACATCACCACTGCTGTAGTCGCCATTCAATTGTCACAAAAGCAGGCCACATTACTGCAAACCACACCCAACACAGACTACAGCGTCCCAGTCTAGCAACGGCTGAGGCTAATGTGAACAACCGCGACCCTGCTAGAGCCTGCTAGAGACTTTATAGTATGGATTTTAGGAAACGTTTTTTAAATTAATGTAAAAAACAAATATTACTTCACTGAAAGGGTGACAGATAAGTGGAATATTCTCCCATCTGAGGTGGTTGAGGCCAATACAGTAGAACAATTTAAGCATGCTTGGGATAAATATAAGGGTATCCTAAATTGTAAACCAAATTGAGGGTAAATAGGGTCTAGGGTCAGTATAGTTTTCAATAAACAAATGGGCAGACTAGATGGGCCATGTGGCTCTTATCTGCCGTCACTTTCTATGTTTCTAAATAAACAAACTGCTAATCGAATACCTGTCAATAAAACATAAATAAACATTATAGACTGGGCCCAGGAGTCCACTGTCACTGTGCCAGCGGAGTTCTCAGAGCAGCTCCTAAGTTTTGAATGTGCAAAGACATATGCACAAACGGGACTTTCATTCCCAGCACCATAAATTTTATACTCAGGCCATATGGAAAATTAAGCGCAAATTAGAATCGTACATAAGGGCTTAACCAAGTCCTTCCTGTTGTTTTAATCATCCCATGTCATGACCTGTCTCCTCCACTAGAGGCCTCCCGTGCTCCCTCTCCAGCTGCATTGCAGTTCTGAATTCCACCTGTGGGGCAGGCGGGGGTAGAGCACAGTGGAATTTAAAACTGCAATGCAGCTGGAGAGGGAGCACAGGAGGCCTCTAGTGGAGGAGACAGGTCATGAGAGGGGATGATCGTTACAACAGTAAGTACTTGGTTAAGCCCTTATGTTTGATTCTAGAGCACCAGCACCTCAGATGGAATTCAGAACTGCAATGCAGCTGTAGAGGGAGCATGGGAGGCCTCTAGTGGAGGAGATAGGTCATGACAGGGCATGATCATAACTATTCAATTTAAATAAATCCCCCCTTCCATCATGTGAACACATTGTGCACACTACTGGTAATCCCACCCTGCTGTCAGAAAGGCTTCCAGCGTGGGAGCCTATATCATGAGACACCTCAAGTGCGTGATCCTGTCCCATACTGTAATATAGCAAAAAAAACGTTAATAATCTGCCTGCAGGTTTCTTTCATTTGCAGAATACGATCCAGCTGGTTTCAGGCTATTTAAGAAGAGACAGAATTATCTATTATCTCTCAGATCTGATGAAACCTTAACATTCCCAATGCAATAGAATCTAATTTGTAAATGTGGACTGCAAACACTTTACTAGGTTTTATTGCCGAAACATGAGTTAAGCTTTAGCCCTATTTATCCTCATCGTTACTGTGTTTTCATACTGGGACCTTCTTAATGCCCTCTTAATGTTTTGATGTCGTCATCTTATAACTGCTACAATTTAATTGTTCAAAGGCTTGTGATGGTGGACGGCAGATGGAAACTATATCGGAATCAAGCAAGCATAGCTGTTGTATATTTGTGCAATGATGCCGTGATACAAGGCATAAAGAGCACCAAATTGTCTATACTGTACTTTATTGTCAGTCGGCGGTCTTATTTATTTTAGAAGATCTCAATCTCTGTTCTGTATTTGTTCTTATTTGCCGTTAGTTTAAGCCAAGTAAGCTACATTCCTGCCGGGAGACTGTGGATGCTTGTAGCTGGCTTCTTAGTTCTGTGAAGCTCTGTTTCCCTTCTTTCAAAGCCCACTGAACCGTGGCTAATTTTCCAGAATAGCCGGTAATCCTGCTTATTGAACTTCTGCTTCAGTAATGTGTGCAAACATTTCAGTGCTTTGCAACAGGGAAAATTATGTTGCTTGTTGTTGTGGATTCTCGAGGGGGCATGGCCGATCCTCTGGGTCAGAGAGTAAATTTAAATAATCATCTGAGAACGTCAAGTTACAGAACAAATCCACAATTCACTCCGCAGTGTGTATTCATCAGCTTTCCTTACTTCATACGTCTACTGTCTGCTGATGTTATTTGGAATGTGGTTAATATGCAAAAAACACATGCGTTTAAAGTCGCCCATGTCTCCTGTGTATTGTTTCTTATGTTTGTTTTGGTATAATAGCTGTTTATGAGGAGAAAGAACCTGATCAAGGGCCCCATTTAGGAGTCTATTAAAAAAGATGCCTGACATTGTGGAGGAACTGATTATTTGTTGTGCCATTTGTTGGTCTGGCTATTTACATTCTTCCAGGCCGCCATCAAACCATCTTTATACCATAGAAGGTGTTTTTTGTATTGGGCTGGAGGAGGTGTGTCTTGTTCTCACCCAGAGGAGGTGCGTCTTGTGCTCAGCCAGAGGAGGTGTGTCTTGTGCTTAGCCAGAGGGGATGTGTCTTGTTCTCACCCAGAGAAGGTGTGTCTTGTGCTCAGCCAGAGAAGGTGTCATGTGCTCAGCCAGAGAAGGTGTGTCTTGTGCTCAGCCAGAGAAGGTGTCATGTGCTCAGCCAGAGGAGGTGTGTTTTGTGCTCAGCCAGAGTAGGTGTGTCTTGTTCTCAGCCAGAGGGGATGTGTCTTATGCTCAGCCAGAGGAGGTGTGTGTCTTGTGCTCATCCAGAGGAGGTGTGTCTTGTGCTCAACCCAGAGGGGGTGTGTCTTGTGCTCAGCCAGAGGAGGTGTGTCATGTGCTTAGCCAGTGGGGGCGTGTCTTGTTCTCGCCCAGAGGAGGTGTTTCTTGTGCTCAGCCAGAGGAGATGTGTCTTGTGTGCAGCCAGAGGAGGTGTGTAGTAACTTCACTAAATAGAAATAATTGATGACTAGTGTATATGCATTTTCAGTCTAAACATTACTGTCCAGGCTCTGGCATTCTTAGGCTGCAGGAAAGTTGACAGCTGCAACCTGAAGACTTACGGAGTATTTTCTTTCCTAAATCCATCCTGAGATGGCATTATAATTTTACATCAAATCTCTAAATCATACCACTTTCAGAATAACATAATTAACATTTCCCTTCACCCCAATTTAAAATAAAAGTACAAAATGGCAAGTTTCTTTAGCCAGCGGTAATGTCATTGTTCATATTTTGACTCATCAATTTCTTTTTACAAAGTGTTCACAGAATTTCAGACTTTGGGGTAGATCCAGAACTCCGCTTTCACTACGTTTACTCGCGCAGCGTATTTATATGCGCGTACCTTCTATACACTCCCCTTGGCACACCCCTTGAATGGACGTATTTTGTCTGAGATCCGCTTTCCAAACCCTACCTTAACTTTTGCCCACGTAACTGATGTCATCCGCTCACGTACGTATGGGCAACACGTATTTACGCAGCTAAGCACGCCCATACTGTACACTTTAAATACAAACCCCGCCTACATAGCATATTTCAGACGTATTTTTGACTCACGTAAATTTGGCACGCCCACACGTAAGTATTTACGCGACAAATACGTGAATGACCCATATGCTCACAGTTACGCTACATTACGGAGCGTATTTTCTAATGTGCGCATGCGCAGTACTTACCAAAATGCTATTTTACGTGTCCGCCACGCGTAAATTCGCTCACCAGCGTTGTTCTGGATCTGCCCCTTTATTATGAAAAATAAGACCGATTAGACTTAACATTTAATGCAAAATATTAACATCATTTTAGCACTACTGTGATGTTTATAAGTTTCTCTTTATGTCAACTACAGTATTATTTTATTCAATACATTTTGTATTTGCATTTTCATCAGATTCTATCCCTATTGTATTCTAAGAAATGGATTGTTTAACTCAGCTGTATTGATGGATTAGTCAGCAAAAGTGTTGAGCAAATTGCATTGCTGGAAATGTGAATTGTGTTGAACATAATTAATTCATGGTGTATTTAAAAGAAGATCCTGGGAAAAAAAGGATGGCAATTAATGGTAAGAAGGACTGTCATGGATTTACTCCGTGGAGATGTGCTTGCAATGAAAGACGTTTACTAGACAGTGAGGGGAAGGGTCAGAGTGACAAGAGGCTCTCTCCAGTACAGAAGAGGCTGGTCACCACAGTGTGGACTTTTAGCAGACATACAAGAGTGATGAGAAAAGCTTAGAAATGTCAAGGCCACCAATGGAAACACATGATTTTACTGCAATAATAAACTACTCAACAAAATCTAGTTTTTTTTATATTTGACAGACTGCACATTTTATCTAATTTTCCGCCTCACAAATCCCAAAATCATTCTGGCTAAATGTTTTTATTATTAGAGATTATTCATATTTGCATATTTTTTATTTCTTCCTTTTGGGAGATCCTCGAGGGAAGAAGCTGCCAGCAGTCCCCGCCCCCGCTGTGCAATTCTTTTGACCACAGTATTGTGACACAGGGGGCGAAGCCATTATGGACTGGATTCACAAATCCGGTGTGAGTTAGGTGCAGACAGACCCACAACTAACTCACCCGTCCTGTCCCCATCCCGCCCCCTTTTTTAGGTACCTTATGGCACTTACGTGTAGCATAGGGCTACCTTAACCATCTGTGCAATGTCCACACGAACATTTCCTTTCCCCGCCTCCCCCCCTCCCTCCCCGGCTAATCTAAATACCTCCCCCCTCCCACTTTTTCCCAAACCCTCCCCGAGGCAGCATTACGCCACATCTTCTGACCTAAAATACGTAAATTCTTTAAAGACCACCCGGAGGCAATCTAAGTACCAAAGTGGTACGTAGATCACGTAAAGAACCTACTACACAAGTACAGTAGGTCCTTTACTACGGATATGCACCTAAGAAGCAGTCGCCCTATATCACAATTTACATTAAACTTTGTCATTAAGCCCTTCCCCCACTGTTATACAGTACTGTGAACACCATTGATCAATGGGGGAGGGGGCTGATGACACAATTTGCACACTGAACTAAATGATTAAGGGTTGTGTGCCCTTTCAGGATTTTAGGGGCACCAACAGGTAAGTTTTCATACTAACCCAATACTCGTTCAAGCAACCTACCACTACACTACCTACCACTGCACTACCTACCACTACACTACCTACCACTACACTACCTACCACTGCACTAACCTTACAGCCTTACCTTCTCATGTCAACAACCTAACACTAACCTTCTCCTCTCAACAGCCTAACCTTCTCATCTCCACAGCCTAACACTAACCTTCCCCTCTCCACAGCCTTACCTTCTCATCTCCGCAGCCTAACACTAACCTTCTCGTCTCCACAGCCTTACCTTCTCATCTCCGCAGCCTAACACTAACCTTCTTGTCTCCACAGCCTTACCTTCTCATCTCTGCAGCCTAACACTAACCTTCCCCTCTCCACAGCCTTACCTTCTCATCTCCGCAGCCTAACACTAACCTTTCCCTCTCCACAGCCTTACCTTCTCATCTCCGCAGCCCAACATTAATCTTCCCCTCTC
>WWET01003095.1:133451-147502 GCA_011038615.1 Limnodynastes dumerilii | reverse complement strand
GCACATCTTGCCACCCTACTCCCACCACTCTTTGGATACAAATATTAGTAAAACGAATGTAGAAAAGCAGTAGTGATAATGATCATGTTTCCCTATTAATACTATACACTCATCTGTACCTGCAGAACACACCAGTTGTGGAACATGTTTATAGCATTCTCATTCCATTTTCTTTTCAGACAACCCTCTTTTTAAAGTCATTTTGGGGGTGCACATTTCTGGATCTCCCCACAAGCTAGATATAAGAAGTTGCAATACGACAACCAAGAAAACAATATATATACTAAGAATTTGTAGGCAAGAAGAAAAATACATAGACAATGCAAAAGCACTTTGTGTTTTTAATTATTCGCTACTAGAAATGTGTACATGTTGGGGGTCTATAATACAAGAATTTCGATTTTATTTATGTTATGCTACTGTGGGGTTTTCACCATGAAATCCTGAACTTAATACTCTGCTTCTGTTTTTCCTCTCAATAATATAACAGAAATATTAGATGGCAAAACCATACCTTAATGTATTATATGGAATGAAAACAAAACTTCCAACATTTTGTGTGGTTAATTTAAGAGATATTATTATGCTTTGGAGAAAACTTTAATTCAAGAATGTCAACGTGAATTTTCATTTTACTTTGTAGCTAGAATATGCATAAAACATCATACAAACATACCCTATACAGGTATAATAAGGCTTATTAAATACAAACAAAGCTATAAAGAGAATAAAAGGAATTTTACAGCTATTTTACTTTGTATACCACTTTAACTTTTGCTTGTACCATAATACTGCTGGTGTTATAACAATTGGTTTAATATATGAAATTCGTTTTTTCTGTTTAATGTTTTATTTATTTTTTTATAACAAACGTATATATCTAAATGTTGTGATTTAAAAAATATACATGTAAACTATATAAAAAATTACACTGTTTGGTTTTTATGTCATATTTAAATCCTAGAGTTGAAGGTTTGTATCATTTGCCTTAAAGAAGACCCATTTTCTAGAAAACACAATGAAGGCAGCCATGTTGTAGCCTGAAGCAACAATTATATCCCTGCAGCCTACCGATTGGCTGAAAATCAGTGATATCACATTTGCCTCCATGATCCTATTGGTTTCTAGTGAACTGAAATCTCACTCTTTCTTATTCATCCACAAAATGGTTGCACATTTTACTTGGTTCAGTATTTAAAGTAAACGTAAGGGTTTCATATTATAACATTTAGTGAAAGAAAGTCACATTTCAATTTTGAAATAATATTGTGCCATCGATGTATAGCTACATTTGAAGCTCATGAATACAGTCCAAAAAGAGAGATCCACAGAAAAACACAGGGTTATCCAAAATGGTTTATATGTGTATTTATATAGAAAATAAAAGTTCCTTTTAATATCATAAATCTTAAGGACTGAGAATTTTCTATGTTGTATGCGTTTATCGTCGATAATGATCATCAACCACTCACTTTCAACACCATGAGATACACACTGTTAATACAAATTGGCAAGTCCATCGGTGAGTTGATGATCAAGGACCAATTCAAATGGTTCAACCAATTGTAGAGTTAGTTGCTAAAGAACCAGTAGCTCAGATTGTGACGTCACATTGTCAGGATAAATTCCTCAATACTGTCTTAAACAAATCTGCTTACAATTCTATGCTTGCTGGTTGTACTATCCGTCTTTCCTTTCTCCGGCCTTGAAAGGAAATCCAACAAATTGTAGCACTTCACTCTCCTGCTCTTCAGAATTAGAAGTCTGAAGGTCGAATCATCATTGTTGTTGACCGCAAGGAATAACTTGGACCTTTGAAGTAGTGCCATTTAATTCCATTCAGTTTTCCGTGATTTTGGCCTGCGTTGTAATACATCCCATTAAGATTAGAAGGGCCGCAAGCATCAAACCACCAGCCTGGATGAAGAAACAAAAAAACAATGTTAATTGGTACAAACGACAATCCATGATAAAGACGCCTTGGGGGATGTTCAATTACGTCTTGTGGAACACTGATGTGAAGACAAGAAGAAGACAGCCAAAAACTTAAGAGATTCGCTAAGCTATACATAGAAACATAGAAAGTGACGGCAGATAAGAGCCACATGGCCCATCCAGTCTGCCCAGTTGTTTATCAAACTATACTGACCCTAGAACCTATTAACTCTGAATTTAGTTTGAGATTTAGGATCTCCTTATATTTATCCCAAGCATGTTTACACTGTTCTACTGTGTTATCCTCAACCACCTCAGATGGGAGGTTATTCCACTTATCTACCACCCTTTCAGTGAAGTCATTGTTCCGCACATTTCCTCTGAATCTACCACCCTCCAGTTTATATTCATGCCCTCGTGTTCTACTACACCTCTTCCTTTGAAAAATGCCCCCTCCTCTAGCCGGTCACAACCCTTGATATATGTAAAAGCTGCTATCATATCCACCACACCCTTCTCTGCTCCAAGCTATACATGTTTAGTTCCTCTAGGTATGATTTGTGAGACAGGCCATGGACCATTTTAGTTGCTCTTCTTTGCACAGTCTCTAATGTATTTGTCCCGGATTCACACCAGTGGACGTATTGCACATACGTCCTTATTTTACTGATAATAGCCACTACGCATGCGTAGTAACTATTTTACGTAATCTACATATCGTTTGGAAACATAGATTGCGTATATGCGGTCTTTAACGCATGCGCAGTTGATCCGATTCTAAAAATACGCATGCAACGGTTCTCCAGAACTGAACACAGTATTCTAGGTAGATAGTCCTTCACTTAACTACTCGACACATACTATTGCTGGTGTAATCCACAGGTTTTTCTCCTGCCTATTGTACCCTTATGAGATTATCACAAATACATAATATTGACAGGAGGCTACAAAAGGGTAATATCAGAGCTCTGGATAAGGGGGACAACTCACATTGCAACAGGGTTTTCTAATCCCAAACTCTGCATCAGCCCCTGATACTCTAAAGCACAGTATTACTGCCTGAAGGCTAAAAATATAATACTGTACATTTGATGATGTTTCTTATTTACAAGTATTGCAATCTTATCATTTTATTATCTTAATTGTGAACCAGACACAGTTTAAGTACACTCTACGATCGTAACTTCTTCTCAGTGTAAGCGAAGTTATAAAAGTGCAATTCTATATTCTGCATGTTTTGCATGGAATCTAGGATCCTGTAGTAACAGAATGCATGTACTTAGTACTGATGCATCCAGAAAGCATAAATGGACTGTTTTTTTTTAGTAATTCCGGATCAGTGGTCCTGATTCAGACTTAAGAAGGTGCTTAAAATAAGAGAGGAAAGTCACTCATGGGCTAAACCATGCAGATTTCAGGGGGACTCAATTAAATTGTATTCTTTGCATGCAGAGATATATCTTTGAATTGTTTACTGAACAGCTTTACTATTACACTATTATTTAGACTTGGGATAGGAAACATCACCTCTCAACTCTAATACGGTTTGCAACAGATGAAATATGACTCCCCTGCAAGCAGCATGGTTTAGCCCAGGAGTGAATTTCCTCTTATTTTAAGCATTTAAGCACCTTCTTAAGTTTGAATCAGGCCCAGTGTCTTAAACGTTGGAAAATGTCAGAGGTATTTTTAATTGCAATATTTCACTTTCGCATAGTTGCTGTAAAAATCTAGTCTCTCATTTTATTTAATCAAGAGATAAAATTCAGACTCCAAAGTCCTCAATGTCCATGTTAAGCTCATTCACATGAATGTTTGTTCCTAGATAATTTATCTAACATGACAGGATATCATTTATCTCCTTGGAAACGGGAAAGGGATTGTTGCCAGGGACATACATTTATGTGAGCGTTGCCCATTGTATTAAGAAATGATCCCTCGGACTTGTCTCCACAGATCTCTTGGATAATCCCCTTTTTGTTCTTTTGAGGTAACACGTTATAATAAAGTCCGTAAGGAAGATTTACAATAAGTATTTGGCTTGTCTCAAGTTCAGCCTGTGCTGATTGCAACACAACACCGAAGGGACCAACTGTAAGATCAGAAATTCCTATAATTAAAGTCTTACTGATGTAAAGAGATAAATATACAACTTCCCAAACAATTACTGACATATAAATAAGGGCCTGATCCAGACTCTTATGTACATCCAACTCAGTACTGTGACCGCCTGCATTGGGAGGGTAACGGGCAACACTCCATAGCCTATATCTGCCCATCCATTTAACCATACGAATGTAGGACCGAATCCCCACCCCTTTGCATACATGTGGGGGTGATTACTTCTGTGTGAACTCCCCGTCACTCCCCCCTCTCATGCGGACTTTATGGCAGATACACCGCCATAAGGCTGCCTTAATGCAAACGTGCGTATCAGCGTTCCCTCCGACCGCCGATCCGCATGTAACTGCATAATCCAGCCCATACTGTATAATTAACAACCTCCCCCCCAAGCCCACTTTGCACACTTTTAGCGGACGGAGGTAAATAATCAAAGTAAGTGGCAAAACTAACCTTAACCCTTCCCCTAATTCTAACCCTAACCCTCCCCTTTCATTACTCTAACCCTATCCCTCCCTTCCTCACAGCCTGACCCTAACCCTCCCTTCCCCGCAGCCTGACCCTAACCCTCGCTTTCCCGCAGCCTGACCTTAACCATCCCTTCTCCCTAGCCTGACCCTAAGATGCCCCTCCCCGCAGCCTAACCCTAACCCTCCCCTTCTATGGCCCTAACTCTAACCCTCCCTTCTTAAGAGCCTAACCCTAAACCCCCCTTCCTTACACTGAAAGTCCATGAAGAAGTTACTCACCTCTCCGGAGCTGTCAGCAGGTCTCTGCGAAAATGAATGGGTGAGTATGCCGATCGGCACACTCACCCATTCATTAAAAAAAAATTCTAAAATGAGCCCCTACTCGAAAGAGACACTGACGAAAGGTAACTTTCGTCTGTCTCTATTTCTGAAAGGAACCCTTGTTGCGGGGACTTCAACTGTCTAGAGAGTAGGTGCAGCCTGGGAGAAGTCCTGTAATCAGGAATCAGAGCGTTTGAGTTGCAGAACCTGTGAGGATTTGGGATATATCTTGAGACAGGTGAGGATCAGTATGCGGGTACAGTCTTGTTGATGACTTTGTAGGTTAGCAAAAGAATTTCTATAACATACAGGCAACCAATTTAGTGTCTAACCAGAGTGGACCAGATCTAGAAGAGTGCTCTGCAAGGAGAATCAGTCTAGCTTCTGAATGCAATATAGACCGTATGGGGGTAATTTATATTGTGGGAGTCTGATTAAAAAGAACAGTGCTAAAATCAATGCAGGAGATGATTAACGCATAGATGAGATTTAAAGAAAAAAAAATGCATTGAATCACACTTTGATCACGACAGAGTTCACAGTGGCCTGTTATCATGGGCTGGATCCAGACTGAAGTAAGTGCTTCAAATTAGTTACTCCTGGGCTAAACCATGGTGATTGCAGGGGAGTCATATTTCACCTGTTGCAAACAGTATTAGAGATGAGAGGTGATGTTTCCTATCCCAAGTCTAAATAAAAGCAATTCAAAGATATATCCCTGCTTGCAAAGAATACAATTAACTTGACTCCCCCTGCAATCAACATGGTTTAGCCCAGGAGTAACTCATTTCAAGCACTTACTTAAGTCTGGATCCAGCTCCATTACTTTAATCGTAGCATTAAGTCCAAACCCTACATTTATTGAAAGATATGGAAAACTATGGGCCTGATTCAGAGGCTGAAAATAAGAACTTAAAGTTACACCTGGGCAAAACCATGTTGATTTCAGGGGGACTCAAGTTAATTTTATCCTATGCATGCAGGGAGAATGCTTTGCTTTTACTTATTGCACACAGATACCTGATCAGCTTCACTTGTAAACTGCTAATTAGACTTGAGCTGGGAAACATCACCTTTTAACTATAATACTGTTACAACAAATGAAATTTGACTCCCCTGAAATCAACATGGTTTAGCCCAGGTGTAACTTTAAGTTCTTATTTTCAATCTCTGAATCAAGGCCTATGTGTCATACCAAACTATCAAGAGTCTTACACAAGTGTTTTGAGCTAATCTGACATCAATGCAGTAGGAGCTAAGGAATGAAAATGGTTCTTCTGAGAGGGGCGAGTCCATCGTTATGTAACTGCTCAACAAAAACAGCAGAAATTCTTAGTGCGCTATAAGGACACACCTGCTGCAATATTCCCACACTAAAGAGGGTCCACCACCTCCTGGGAGAATGAAGGGAAGATAAAACAGCGCTGATTGCAGACAGATGTAATAGTGTCGTCCAGCTGACCTAACAGAGACCTCAATGAATGTAGAAGAAACGTCCAAAGAGTTCAACAAAGTTCACACTTTGTGAATGTGATGTTCCAACCACATTAGTGAGCGCATGGAAAAAATAGGAGGGGGGAAAGGTTAGCAACACATGTTTAATCAAAACATAAAGGGTTAAATTACCAACAATATAGAAGGGTGAACTTTTTTGAACTTTTTAGGTGTTTCTTTGAAATACATTAACAGGGAACTCCTTCCATGCGCACTGAGCTGCTAATATTCCGCTCACAGCAGCAAGTATTGGTGGTAGCAAGGGCATAACTATAGGGTTAATTGCACCCCATAGGTTTACAATAGGTTTAATTGCTATGGGGACCAGCGGCTTAAGGGGCCTAATTCTAATCCTCCCTTACCCACAGCCTGACCCTAAGTCTCCCTTCCCCGCAGCCTAACCCTAACCCTCCCTTCCCCACAGCCTGATTTTAACCCTAAACCTCCCTTCCCCAGAGCCTAACCCTAAGTCTCTCTTCCCCGCAGCCTAACCCTAACCCTCCCTTCCCCACAGCCTGATTTTAACCCTAAACCTCCCTTCCCCAGGGCCTAACCCTAACCCTCCCCTAACCCTAACCCTAAAAGTTACTCCCCCATTCTGAAAAAGAGATTAGAAAAAGGCTGCATATACGGAATAGAGACAGCCGAAAGTTATTTCTCCCACCGCTATGTACTTCATTTAACAGGGAACAAAGTAATATAGTTCAATATCTGGCGCTTACTGCAGGCATATGTTGTGTGACTTTGAATATGTAACAAGACTATTTATATTATAGCCCATAATTGCCTAATTGCTCAGAAAACAATGCGTCCAGCAGTGTAATATAATGATACTTGGTTTACATAACATAATAACATTGTACTATCTGCCACAGACCGCTAACAAAACACAATACATCAATGTAAAGCACTTGATGGAATACATTGATTCTTTGGAATTAGTATATTGTACATCAAAGAAAGGTCTGCCAAGCGTCAAAATACGTCTGAGTAGCTATGACGCGGACCCTGCGGTCCATCTATCAATACCTTTACTCATTTCTATGTAGGGGAACAAAGCAAACATTTGTTGAGTAGTGACCATATGCCATTCTTCAGTCTGGTCACGTAATTACACATTTATACAGCTTTATGTATGGATAACATCATGTCTCCGAAAGATTAGTATTGCATGCAAATGCCTGAAAACCTTAAATATGGTACATTTCCAAAAAAGCAGTGGAGGGATCCAGACGACATAATTGCAGATTCCGCACATTTTAGGAGGATAACAATAGGAATTTGCTATCCTATATTCCATTCGTGTTAGGTGGAGGGCACACCCCCTGCACCCCCTAATGCACGATTGGGTCTTCCGCAGGCAGAACCCTACCTTAAGTTTTCCGATGTGGAAAAGCCAGGCACGTTTCCCGAGCCTTTATGTGCGATCATGCATTCTGTATCCTACCCATGTTGTGCATATCGCGGACGCATGGTGAGTGGGCCCGCCCCGCTGTTGGAAAAAGAATTCGCAGAGGCTCGCTGCATCAGCAGGCTGTGTTCCAGTGTAAATGTCTTTATAAACAGAGGGCTTGATCAAGAATTGCCGACTTTTAATAGCTTCCCTCTGGGAGATCCCGTAGGATAGCCATAGATGCATGCAGGGGCAAGGCTTAATGGCGTGGTTTATGCAAATTGCATCATTAAGCCCCGCCTCTTGACTACCCATTACCCCTTTTTAGGTTTACTAAAGATGGGGGCGGGGCTTGATGATGCAAATTGCATCATCAAGTCCCTCCCTGTCCCCAGCAACACTAGAATACTAGTGTTGACAGGCAGGGGGGCAGGACTTGAGGCCATCGTGAAACCACGGGCCTCAAGCCCTCTATGAGAGAACTGCAGGCTCTCCCGGGATTCTGGGAGAAGTGCCCGAATTTCGTGAGTCTCCCGGACATTCCGGGAGAGTCAGCAACCCTGAGATTAGGGGACTTAAAGTCCCCTGAGCTGTATATTTGGTGAAGGAGTGCGCTGAATGTTAACATACGGCCCTTCACTTCCGCAGGCCTAATCCCTACCATACAAGCAGGGATAGGCATACTAATGAAGGGGTCAGGGGCGGGGCTCAGCAGTTTTGGGCATTCTGCAGTCAATGATACAGCTGTGTTACTGCCAAGGTAGCGATTGCCGGAACGGCAGAATCATCCCAATAGTGCTGTGAGGACCTGTCCAGCGCCCTCTGTACCATTCAGACTTCTGAGTCGCCCCTATTTTAGATGTGGACAACACAGAATTATTAAAGTAGGGCTTGGTTGTCAGAATTCCCTACAACTCAAGGCAGCTTGTCTGCAAGAGAATCTGGATCCAGCTCCGAACACCATCTGGATCCGGTCCTTCATGATTAAACAATCATAAATCCATCAAATCATCTGGTGATCTACTAATAATTGGGCTTGATCCAGAATGAAGCACGTTAGGGGACTTACACAAGCCTCTGCACGCCGCAGATGTTACACTATGGGTCTGCTAGAAGGACCTTTACGGGAAGGGGGAAGCGGCACTTAATTTCCGCCTAATCACCGCAAGAGAGGAGGACAATGCCATGTGACTGAAGTGCCACGGGCTACGGGTTTGGAGAAGTGGAGATGTTGCTATAGCAAACAATCAGATTCTAGCTCTCAATTTCTTTTTACATGCAAGAGAATGTCATCTAAAATCTGATTGGTTGCTATGGGCAACATCTCCCCTTTCCCAAACCCGCAGTTTAGTAAATCTGGCCCTTAGAATCTGATTGGTTGCTGTGAGCAACATCTACACTTTTCCTTTCCCACGGCTTAGTAAATCCGGCCCACAAAGTTAAATAATGAATTGTGATTTAAAAATATGAAAGTAACGTCAAATTAAATAAAGTTTTTTTTTTTCTCTTCAGTTTCAACTATGAAAAGTATTCAAAGCAGCGTATATTTGCACGTGTCATTTACCACTGTGTTGCACTAAAGAACAAATCAAGGATCAAGCGAATTCACGATCAGAGATGTTGAGAAAATGAATTTGGTGAAATCAGAGAGCTGACTGCAAGAACTACTGCAAGCTCACAGAAAATGACCTTATTGTGTGATCACATTTGAGCCGTGCTTTTCTTCGGCAAGATGCAAGGGTTTTAGTAAATGAATAACACAATAGTAATAATCTAAATATTTATTCTCGCTCTTTCTAAAGAGATTTTTCAAAGTGCTTCATCCAGATGAATGATATGACCTGTTAATGGCACACGACAGCGGCCAATGAAAACACAAAGCGCAAGATTATATATACAATACACAAAAGAACTGTTGTGTGATGTACATGGAGAATGTGATCTCTCCACACTGAGTGCCTTTTATGTATGAAATGGCTGCCTACTGGACACCAATAATTTACCTGCAGTGTAATGATAGTGTGGATCATGCTGATCATACAATGCTAACATTGTTGCTTGTGAATTTACAGTCACAAAGCACAGCATCGGTTGCTATTTTTAAAAAATAATATTTGTGTAATCACATCAGAACGAGTCAATTATACATTCCAACCAGTGCCCGATAACTGTACTTTGTTAGCTGTTAATAATGGTTAGTGACCTGCTGTGTGTAGAGACTCTAAGAGGCCAGATTTACTAAGCTGTGGGAAAGGAAAAGTGGAGATGTTGTTTATAGTAACAAATCAGATTCTAGCTCTCACTTTCCTATTACATACTAGAGAATCTCAGCTAGAATCTGATTGGTTGCTATGAGCAACATCTCCACTTTTCCTTTCCCACAGCTTAGAGTCGTTACACACAGCAGGTCACTAACCAATACTTCTTTCCGGCAGCTTATTAAATCTGGGGTTGATCCAGAACTATGTGTGCCGTACGTTTATTCGCGGAGCGTATTTTCGTGAACGTAAGTTCGCTACACTCCCCTCGGCACACCCCTTGCATGTACGTATTTTGTCAAGATACGCTGCTCAAACCCTACCTTAACTTTTTCTCACGTAACAGCGTACGTCCGCTAACGGACGTATAGACTACGTGAACGTACGCAGCTTAGCACGCCCATACTGTACACTTTACATACCACCCCCCACCTACTTCACGTATTTCAGACGTATTTTGGAGGAACGTAAATTAGGCACGCCCACACGTAAGTATTTGTGTGACACATACGTGAATGGCCCATACGCTCACAATTACGCTATGTGAATGTTCGTATTTTCTATGGTGCGCATGCGCAGTGCGTTCTAAACTGCGAATTTACGTCTCCGCCACATGTAAATTCTCTCCGATGCGTAGTTCTGGATCAGGCCCTCTGTCCCTAAGTCGTCACTATCCGTTCTAATCTGGGCTATGTCCTAAATTCTCAAGTACTGCTGTGACTATAGCATATGGTAAGGTATTTGGGTGGTTATCAGGCCCAACCACAGGACCTGGTACAATTTTTGGGCCCCCCCCCGTTCCTACTCAATAGGTGAAGCAAAAAAAAAAAAAAAGTGGAGGTTAAACAAGGCTAGCTTAGGTAGGTTAGGCTAGACTAGGCTCACAACAAAGGCTAGAAATGGCTAGTAATGTAAATATAGCAGGCCAGGGAGAATTCTCTCTACTGGATGTTTAAAGGGAGAAACAGCCAATCAGCATTGGTGAGGCAGACAAGTCTCCCACTCCTTATTGGGCTGAGTCCTGGGTGATCTCCATAATTCTTCAATACGTAAAGTTAAAAATAAAACTAAAATACAATAAGGCTAGTCTAGTCCAGGTTAAGTTAGTTAGACTAGGCTAGACACACAAGCTAGAAAGACAAGCCTCCCAGCCCTATTTGGGCTGAGTCTTGGGTGATAGGCATCATGCAGTCTCCCTGCAGGTGCAGGTAAACAGAGATTTTAGTGCCCTGGCCTAGATGAGACAATTGAAATAACAGCCGGGACCTGCTAGATCTTGCTATGAGCACAACAGCTCCTAACAATTACACAAGGTAAAATAAAAGTGAAAAATGAAATAAATCTGTCTCTGTGCATACTCTAATTATTTTCTTTATGAAACAAAAACGAGAAACATACTCGAGAAAAAAACTAGTGCACGTTACATGTGTATATGATCAGGCTATAATGTCTTTTGCTATTTTTTCTCCTGATATAAAACAGAGGTTTTGACCTGGCAGAAGAGATTCTTTAAATGATAATTGCAATTACTTGGGGAATGAAAGTTGCTGAGTAACATTTTTCAGAGAGGATACTGAACATTAATATAACAGTTGGCCGATAGGTAGATAGTTATTAAAGAACTGGGGTCATGACTTCAATTATTGTCAGTGGGCCTGAGCCAGACTTAAGGTCGTTTTATGTACGCAAGCGTACCCGAGTTACGCACTACTAAGGATAATGCACTCCCCTCGCACGTACCTAACGCAGCTGATTTACCGTATTTCCCCATGTATAACACGCTCCCTTGTATAAGACGCATCCCGTTTTTGGAGCCTAAATTTAAAAAAAAAATATTTTTAATGGATTTTTTAAATATTATTTTTAGCTTTACGTGCTTAAAAATTGGGTGCATCTTATACAGGGGATCAGGGGATTCAACATTGAACTTACCTTTGCTGTCCCTCCGGCGGTGTCAGGCTCTCTCCCATGCAGCTGTGACACTGGCTGTCTCCCTCGCGGTGAGCGCTGCACAATGACATTGAGGTGACCTTAGGTCAAGTAACGTCTTTGTGCAGTGCGCGACGCGAGGGAGAGAGCCAGAGGCACAGCTGCTGGGGAGAGAGCCTGACACCGCTGGTGGGACAGCAAAGGTAAGTTCAGTGTTACATGCCCTGTATAAGATGCACCCGATTTTTAGACCCATTTTTTGTCTAAAAAAGGTGCGTCTTATACCTGGGGAAATACGGTAAGTGTTCAGAACCCTGCCTTAATTTTTCCTTGCATATGTCTGGTCGTATGTATCGCCTTATCTTACGTAAGTGCCTAACCCAGCCCATCCTGTACAATTTAAATGCCTCCCTCCTCCCACAATGCGTATACTCGGCTTGCGTAGGGAAGTCACGCCCTATCGTATGGAGTTACCTACAAGATACGTCCGATCGATCAGATTTATGATGCGTAACATCTGCCACGCACAAGGCGTGTCCTTAGCCAGATTTACCCATGCCGCCTGCGCAAATTAGCTGTCGTTATGAAGCTTGGATCAGACTCACTGGGCCGGATCCAGAACAACGCACGCTTGCGAGCTAACGCTGACCGCAAGCGTACAATCGGCAGAAGAAATGCACCGCGCATGCGTCTGGTGACAACTTCCGGTAGTAAAACAATGATTTATGTAACGGCGAATCGGGCGTCCGTATACTTTGCGTTTTTACCGACGAAGGAGCGTGTTTATAGTACGAAGTTCGTATGGACGCTGGAGTTAAGGAATGTAGGCGGGGGGAGCCATTTAAATTGTACAGTATGGGCGTGCTAATCATCGTTAATACGCAATGAACAGACGGACGGCCGCGGGAACGAACACAAAAGTTAGGGTTGGGTTTGCCGAGCGTATGGATACTAAACTAGGTACGAGCAAGGGGAGTGTCTATTGCCGTGCATCGGTGGTACGTTCGGCGATAATACGCTACACACACCAGCGTAGGTCTGGATCAGGCCCTTTGACCTTACCATATATGTGTTTGTGGAGAGTTGCTTATGACAGAGCGCTTACGCATTACGAATGTAAGCACCCGGTGCGATCACATAGCATATGGGTGCACATGGCTGTTACGCATCGTCACTTAGTACGTTCAGTGCTGGATTCTTTGCTGCGCTGCTCTATGACGGCGGAGCTTGATGACCCCCCATGTCTGCGTGGTCTACACATGGTAGGTGGAGGAGGTATTTAAATTGTACAGTAAGGGCTTGGCTAAGCCCTCACATATATATGATGCTCCATCACGCACAGGGCCATGGGGCAGATCCAACGCAACGATTTACGTCTGGCGGACACGTAAAATCACTATTTTGTAGGCACTGCGCAAAATACGCTCCGTAACGTAAATCTGAACGTATGGGCCATTCACGTATTAGTCGCGTAAATCCGTACGTGTGGGCATGCCAAAACTACGTCTAAAATACGCAATGTAGGCGGGGGTTTTCATTTAAAGTGTGCAGTATGGGCGTGCTTAGCTGCGTAAATACACGTTACCCATCCCTACGTGTGCGGACGACAGCGGTTACGTGGGCAAAAGTTAAGGTAGGGTTTGAATCGCGGAAGTCGGTCAAAATACGTACATTCAAGGGGTGTGCCTAGGGGAGTGTATAGAAGGCACGCACGCGTAAATACGCTACGCTAGTAAACGGATTGCAAGCGGAGTTCTGGATCTACCCCCCCCATGTGTGTAAAATTTAAGTTAGGGTTGTGAGCATGGAAGCTTTGTACATATGAGGGGGGTGCATGTGGTACAGTGATAGTACATACGCATCCGCTGCGGAGACTCATGAGCGATGTGCGCACGAAGGTCTGGATCCAGTCTGGCGCGGGTTTCCTTGTGTACTCTAGCACGCCAAAACTCGATATGGGCAGCTTTTGTCGCCAACCCTATGGTGGAGTCTAGGTCCAAGTGGACTAAAGAACCTGATCCTTCAGGTCACTTGGATGTAGACCATTCTATGTCCCATGATCATGACATCAGCAAAGGTCCTTTTGTCTACTTTAAACTAGCTTCAATCCAACCCTAAACCCCCCCCTCC
>WWET01003095.1:105313-132752 GCA_011038615.1 Limnodynastes dumerilii | reverse complement strand
GTGGATCAAGTCCATTGATATTAATATTAGTTTGATTTTAACATAAAAAATAGCCTTGTGGATTGGAAGGTATATTGCTATGCACTGGTGAGTCTTTGCCCACCCAAGAGAAATCATGCCATCAACAGACCCCCCACGGTTCCTACACCCCTGATATTGGGGACAGTTAAAAGTCCTGTGTTCCATTAGTTGAGAACCTTTATGTTGTGTATTCTTGTTTATCAATTAATTTGCTTTTATTTGGCCCCCATCAATTTAGGTAGTTAATGTTAAAGGATAATGACCTGGGAATTGGACACAGGAGAAAAGAAGGATTATCCCTGGTCCGAACTGGATAGGGGTGCAATAAGAAAGGTGCCATCTGGGTTTTTCAACCCGGGTCACACAAAAAGCACTTAATTGGTGCTGCCAGGGAAATAGTAAATAAATTACACAGTGTGATGACCTACACTACTGCCAGGGCAGACCTGGGTCCCACCCTGCACTGTGACCCCGGGATGATCTGGGATATTGCCAGGGTGGAGATGTGAATGCAGCATTAGAAGTTTGAGAGACAGAGGGGTGAATGAGAGAGACTTTCTTAAAGAAAGGAAAAGACTAAGTGAGAAAGTGAAGTGGAGATTGGGAGATCTTACCAGATACCAAACAAAGAGCAAATCTGCACCCTGGCAAAACCATGATGAACTGTAGGAAAGGCTAACTTGAAGTGTGCAAACATAATGAATCATGAAGTGATTTTTATTTATTTTTTTGTCTTATCTCTAAATTAGAGTTTAAATATGAAACTGTTCACTATTTGTGTGTAATAAGTAGACATAGGATTATATGCATTTGCATGTTTGCATATGCAAATGCATAAAATGCTATTTTTATACCGTTATTGCATATTTTAGTACTTTTTCATTGACAGTGCTTATTTCAGCAGTTAAATGTGTTAGGGGTGTTGTATTACGCGGGAACGGTGGCGGGCCGCAGCCAGTGACGTGCGCCTCACACGCACTCGGCAAGCGCACTGAACCCGATCTGCTGGCTCGAAATAGGCGAAAGCGTTGGCGGGATGCGGCGCGCGTGGGGGGAAGGGAGTACGGCACTCGCTGCTTCACGCAATTCAATGGTTTGTCATTCAATTGCTCGCTGTGTTTGTTAACCTACGAAAATCTTATTTTTGTTGCAATAATGCCGCCAGTGAAAAAAAATGCCGAGTCTTTAATGGAATCTTGGATAAAAAATTACCCAGGTCAGTTTACCACTGATGGCACCGTGAGTTTCTGCAAGGTTTGTGACAAGCGAATACCTTCATCAAAAAAATACCAGATCAATCAACGTGTGAGCACTGCTTCCCATATAGCTGCAATGTAATTGTATATTGTCACAAGAATTACAACTGATTATTAATATATATACATAAATATATTGTGAAAATAAACATTAATTCTAATAATAAATAGTATTTAGATTGTGCATATTTCGCCCTTTTTAGTGCATATTTGCATGCATATTTTGCCATTTTGATAGTGCATATAATCCGGTGTCTAGTTATAACCCAATGGAGGTCATATCATACACAAATAGTGATTAGCAATGTCAATAAAGTTTTGTGCCAGGTATTTTGAATGGAGTTCATTTATATTAAGCTGCCACATATTATATAAGGGTAGTTGATTAAACAGCAGAGGGACTTAAAGTTTAAACGTGTCCAGAGAATTGAGCTGAGAATATGTTTAATATCATAATTATAGATAGCTAGTATATATGTGTAATAAGTGAAATCAGTCAGTATTTTTCCTGCATGATGGAAAATAATGACCCTCTCTTTGTATATGGTTTGTCCAGGTCCCGGTCTACACCTCTATGTGTAGTTACTCCTAACTCTGGATCAACCCCATGAAATCATCTACTTCCACAGCCATAGTTGCACATGCGTGCTAAATGACTATCTGCATTCATGACACCATGATATTCATACATTGGCATTCACAATGAATTGCATGGAGCATAACCACCATTTCCATCTTACATAACAGTGAACTACCCTACACTGGTGTTTGGATCAATAGGGGAGAATGTATCTGCACAATGTGTCTGTCCATCATATCTGCACAATGTATCTGTATGATGTATCTGCACAATGTATCTGTATGATGTATCTGCACAGAGTGTCTGCATGATGTATCTGTACGATGTATCTGCACACTGCATCTACACAATGTATCTGAACAATGAATCTGCACAATGTATCTGTATGATGTATCTGCACAATGTATCTGTATGATGTATCTGTACAATGTATCTGCATGATGTATCGGAACAATGTATCTGTACAATGTATCTGCATGATGTATCTGTACAATGTATCTGTACAATGTATCTGCATGATGTATCTGTACAATGTATCTGCATGATGTATCTGTACAATGTATCTGCATGATGTATCGGAACAATGTATCTGAACAATGTATCTGCATGATGTATCTGTACAATGTATCTGCATGATGTATCGGAACAATGTATCTGTACAATGTGTCTGCATGATGTATCGGAACAATGTATCTGTACAATGTATCTGCATGATGTATCTGTACAATGTATCTGCATGATATATCGGAACAATGTATCTGTACAATGTGTCTGCATGATGTATCGGAACAATGTATCTGCATGATGGATCAGTACAATGGATCTGTACGATGCATCTGCACAATGTATCTGTACAATGAACCTGCATGATGTATCTGTACGATGTATCTGAACAATGTATCTGCATGATGTATCTGTACGATGTATCTGAACAATGTATCTGCCCAATGTAGATGTACAATGTATCTGCACAATGAATCTGTACAATGTATCTGTACAATGAATCTGCACAATGTATCTGTACTATGTATCTGCACAATATACAGTATCTGCATTGAGCTTGACTGTTATATGTCTGTTACAACCTGCAGTGTTAGCGTTCCGATCCAGAGCCTTTGCTCCCGTTCCAATATTAATCCTTCTATTATTTGCGGTGTCTTCCTAAATGCAGGGTGTGTTTTTTTTTGAGTCTGGATCGAGCCCTCTTCCCCTTCATGTCTTAGCTAGTAAAATATTGCGGGAAATAGCAAAACAAATAATACAAATAGAATGTTTACCGCGCAGACTCAGGCAAAATCTGTGAAATTTGTCAGACAATTTAGCACCTATAATTATCGGCAAGAAGAGGAGTTTGCACTACATATTAAAGGCGGGTGTGCAATAATGGCAGTGAATAGATAAGAATTAGATATTGGCGCCAACCCCCGTGTTTTGGTTTTGGTTATACATCTTTGTCGTGTTTTGGTTTTGGTTATACATCTTTGTCGTGTTTTGGTTTTGTAAAAAATAACTCTAATGTTTTTGGTTTCAGTTTTGGTATTGGATCTGGATTTCTTAAATAAAAAAAGTTGAAAATTTTCACCTGATTGTGCTGCTATACTGTATTACTAACATCAAATATATATAAGGGTCTATTTACATACACCTTCATTTCAATGGTGAAGGAAGCTGCATCAGGCTGACTTATCATCACAGCGAGCCTGGCAGCTTCGTTCACAGTATTTATAGATACTCTATAAGGTATATCGAGGTCCCGCGATGATCTGCCGGGTCCTTGCAGTATTTCTCATTCATGTGATACATAAATGAAGTATTACACATGTGCAGTGTATTCATGCCAGGACTTGGACACCTGCAGTCCGACGGATCGCTTGGACAGATGAGTTTTTACTATTTACATACTTTTTATTTTATTTTATTTATTTTTTACTTATTAAAAAAAAGTATTTTATTTATTTATGTTTTCTTCTAAGTTAATATTCTTATGTATTCCGGCGGTTTCCCCATACATACCCCCCTGGGATATAGGGACATCGCTGGAATACTTACCCTTAATGCCAACCTGAGCTGGCGCTAGTCTTACGCCGGGAGCGGAGTGTAAAACTAAGCTTCGGCATTTTGTAAATATTATACAGTTCATTTTAATGAGATAGTGCCAATTTTCGCTTCAAAATCAGCACTATCGCATTAAAATAATCTTTGTAAAGAGACCCCATAATGATTAACAGCAGTAAAATGGCAGCTGACATCATCTTATACAGAGTTCAAAACCCGAGATCCAGATAAAAATTCTGAGATCCAAATGAAGGTAAAAGGTATTTTGCTTTGATTTGCGATCCGAGTTTGGAGGGGGGAACTGAGACCTGGCTCATCCCTCCTGACCCCTGATCTTTAATTCCAATCAATTTAGCTCCATACGTTTAGAGTTTTGATGCGTAACAACTGCCTCATGTATGAATATTACGCTTACAAAGCCCGACCTAAGAACACGGCTTGCGCACATTGGTTAAGGTTATTAGGTCTGATTAAGGTTGAGATTAAGATTTAGATTTACTAAGCTACGGATTTGGAAAAGGGGAGATGTTGCCCATAGCAACCAATCAGATTCTAGCTGACATTCTCTAGTATGTAATAGAAAAGTGAGAGCTAGAATCTGATTGGTTGCTATGGACAGGGCTGGTGCTAGCATGTCTGGAGTCCCCCCTGCAAGAATTAAATTTCCGCTCTCCTGTTTTATAAATATTATAATCACACTACTGTGCCCGGGACAGGAAAACACTGACTCCTCCCTCTGATCAGGTGACTGGTCACATGGGCTAGACGTCAGCAGAGGTCCTTTAGCCCACTTGGATCTAGCATCTACTTACAGCACAGGGTGGCGTCGCTGTATTGAGGACCGGCGCTGGCTCTCACAGTTGTCACAGATCTGGCTAAATGTCAGCTCTGACAAGCAGGGGGATGAGCGGCAGCACCAATCCAGCATGGCGCCTGGATGCGCCGCATCCTCCCGCAGAGGGCATCGTGCCAACCCTGGCTATAGACAACAGCTCCACTTTTACAAACCTGCAGATTAGTAAATCTGGTCCTTTGTCTTGAACTGACTCTCCGCTGACGCCACAGATGGTTACATAATACGTATACTTGCGGACAGAACATGCCAGATCTTCATGTTTGCCAAAAACTAAGTCACTAAAAAGTTTCCTTTAGAATGTTGGGTCATTGTGTTATGATCTGCGCAGAATTTCTTTTCACTTGTTGAAGCGTTGTTTAGTTAAATTTACCTTGCACATTGTATGTTGTTCTTTTCATGGTGTCTAAAGCTATAAAGTGACGATTAATGACTTTATCACGACCATGTTGTGTATTAAGAGCTTAGCTGCGCTCATTTTTCACTTGAAGCAAAACAAACAGCTTTCCTGGTGCTGACTGAAGTGTGTTTTTAGAGTCATGTTTTAAAGGCTGCAATCCTACTGTGTGCAGCCAGTGTCCTGTGTGCACAGAATGACTACACGGAGCAAGCATAATAAATACCACATCGTAAATAGCTACAGATGCAGGGTTTCCAGCATAGAGTATGGAGATCACAGAATGTGGCACTGAAATTTCCACCAAGTTACACTGATTATTACTCTGTGCAGCATTTTAATGAATGCTATTGCAGTTATATCTGTTTTGACTGCTACAGGTAAAATAGGGATCATTGCACTGAATGGCTGGCAGGACCCTGGTTAGAAGCTGTGGGACCTGACACACATCCACAATGTCCCGCCCCCTATGTGATGTCATCAGTGATGTAACATGGGGTGGTGCCCCTCAGACCTGCATTAACAGCTGGCTGGTGTGCAAGGAAATTCTTCCCTGCGCATTGGCCCCGCTAATGATGGCGGACCCTATCAGCTCCGGGCCTGGGACCTGGACAATCCCCCGCCCCCTTTTGGCGGCCCTGATGGCAGCCATGGAAAGGATGTTTGTAACAACTAAGTTTAATACGGGCAGCATAGTGGCTCAATGGTCAGTAATTCTGTCTCACAGTGCTGGTCATGAGTTCGATTCCCACCCAGGAGCTTATCTGTGTGAGTGTGTGTTATACCCTAAGGGCCGGATCTAGAATCAATAAACACAGGCGAATTACGTACGCTGCATGTGTAAGGCGTCTGCGCATGTGCAGTACAGCGAATTCTGCATCAGAACATTCACTCTCACCGTGTGTACGGGATTCGCCTAGTGGGCGGGATCAGGAATGGTTACCGTACATTAAAGGTGTTTACAAAGCAATTACGTAAGTTTCACCCTATGCATACGTGGCCTTCCGCATGCAGAAAGTTTAAGGTAGGGTCCTGCCTGTGGAAGCCCCAGCGTGCACTTACCTGTGCAAGTAGGGAATTAGGATTGCAAATACATCCGGGTTGCTGACTTTTCAAAGCTTCCCCAATTTATGCAAATCGCACCTCGAAGCCCCGCCCCCTGACCATTAATAGCTGTTTTCATAGTATTACCAGGGGTGAGGGCGGGGCTTGATGATGCTAATTGTGTCAACAGGTCTCGTCCAGGCCCTAGTAACACTATGAATGGTAGTGCTGCTAGGCAAAGGGGAGGGACTTGAGGCTGTGGTTTGCATGAAACAACAGCCTCAACTCCCCTGCGGGACATTTGCCGGCTCTCCTGGGATACCAGGAGAATTGCCCAAATCTCAGGGAGTCTCCTGGATATTCCGGGAGAGTCAGCAACCCTGAAATACATATGGTAGAGTGGTATTCTGGGAACTCTGGGCAAGTTTTGGGAGTTTTACGTACCTTCAGGGCAATATGTGAAGTAATCGAGATTATCCTTATTCCACTTCTGACACATTTAAATACCTATCTGGGACTCACACATAGAACTGAATCTAAACTCCCAAATAAACCATTTGTTGTTCTGCGATCACCACATACACACGAATCCTTAATCACAGGGACGCAGTATCCACACATACAGTGACGTAGTTACCATGGGTGCAGGGGGTGTGGCTGCTATGGGGCACAGATGAGAGAGTGGGTCTCCTCCCCCCTGCGCTCACGGCAGCTATCTGTCATGGACTGACAGCTTAAGAGAGCGTTTAGGACTTTATATATGTGTGCTGAGCACTGTTTTATGTTATCGGTCTCTGACAGCTTCCCATTTCACACAAGGCCCCTCCCTGGTCTTGCACAGAGGGCTCAGGCCCCTTTCCCTTGCAAATTCCGCCCTTGCACACATATGTGCGCTTACCACTGCCCTTGCACCAACAGTCAACCGTTAACCATAACCTAGCTTTTCTGACTTGTGCGAAACTCTGGATTTCGCATAACGTCAGTGCGCCCATACTATACACTGTAATACCAAAAAAACAGGACAGGAAAAAATAGCGCTGTGACTTATGCAAATACTAAAGAAGAAATATAAAATTTATTGTTAAGAAATAATAAACAACTTCACATTATATAGCTGCATCAGTGATTCACTGATAGACACATTAGAAAAAATATCCCACACTTATTACAAAATATAAAATTCAACTCTTAATGGAGAATACTGTGTATAAAATGTAGCAAGCTTCAAACAAGGCAGTTCATTCCTTAAACCACATAGTGCATTCAAAGCTACAATGTTGCACAAGCAGCCTCCAGATGGAACGAGGGAGATGGTATTAGCACTGAAATTCAGATGGCAATAAATCAGTTAGCAACTTTGGAGCAACAGTGTAGCAAAGGTAGCCTCCAGATATAGCAAGGTAAGTGACACTAGGATCAGATGGCAATAGATTGAACAGTGTAAATGTTGGTGATCAGAAAGTGACTGGCAGAGATGAATCGTTGGTATACAGACCCGCTGATGCTTCCTAAGGACCGTGCTCTCAAAGCCAAAGTCGGCGGCGTCCCGCCTTGTAGATTTCGGAATCTTTCTGATGAAACCGCTACTGTGAGCGGAGAAACGCGTAAGTGTCCAGATCCCCACAAGCTGTACATACTGTGCTTCAATCCATGCAAGCTTCGTCCTATGCAGCAGATAAAGTGAGAGTGATATTGCTTTTGACGGGGAATCGACTGAGGAAGTGGTGCCCGGCGGCCCACCCAGCTGGGTTCTCAATTGGAAGCAGCAGTGACTATAAAGCACAAAACCTTTGCTTATTTAACAGACCGGACTTCCGAAATCTATAAGGCGGGACGCCGCCGGCTTTGGCTGTGAGAGCACGGTCCTTGGGAAGCATTAGCGGGTCTGTATACCAATGATTCATCTCTGCCAGTCACTTTCTGATCACCAACATTTACACTGTTTGATCTATTGCCATCTGATCCCAGTGTCACTTACCTTGCTATATCTGAAGGCTACCTTTGCTACACTGTTGCTCCAAAGTTGCTAACTGATTTATTGCCATCTGAATTTTAGTGCTAATACCATCTCCCTCGTTCCATCTGGAGGCTGCTTGTGCAACATTGTAGCTTTGAATGCACTATGTGGTTTAAGGAATGAACTGCCTTATTTGAAGCTTGCTACATTTTATACACAGTATTCTCCATTAAGAGTTGAATTTTATAACCTTTTTATAATAAGTGTGGGATATTTTTCTAATGTGTCCATCAGTGAATCACTGATGCAGCTATTTAATGTAAAGTTGTTTATTATTTCTTAACAATAAATCTTATATTTCTTCTTTAGTATTTGCATAAGTCACAGCGCTATTTTTTCAGTTTTTTCTGGTTTTTTGGTATGAAGGGTGGTTCCCCTTAAAAATAGCAGCTGACCATTCGAATTCTACTGATTGGGACCGATTAATATAGCGCCATTTGAAACTGTTTTTTCTATTCATTGTTATACCAAGTCACGTCCACGACCCGGACACCTGGACAAAAGATGTCAGACAAGTTCCTTCACTTTCAGTCTGCAAAGGGTGGAATATGTTCTGATTGGGTAGATTGCGTTTGTGCAGAACAGCACAACAGACAAAAACATCAAACTTATGGAAATTAGTTCAATATGGTAAGTTGGATCTGGTCCATAATCGTTAATATTTTCTGCTCTAACTCTAGCGCTAATGTCCGTTTTGTAAGATATTAAACATATGTTATCATGTCGGCCATTAGCAAATGACAAGTCACTCAATTAACAATAAAAAGCATAATAAAGAAAAACAGTGCGTTCCTATAATCTCTCCATATGTGCTTTAGGAAGCAGATTACTTTGCAACTCATTTGTAAGACACAAATGTTCTAATCGCTGACAGATGACAGGTAAAGACCAGGGAGGTGCTGACATCGGCCATTAGCGGTTCGTAGTTGATCATTAACATGCTGTGTTTTGACACTAGCTGAGAGCAGCTGTACAAATTCTAATCATAGGTGCAGTGTTATTAGAGCGTTTGATAATCTCATGTGTTTATACAATCTGATGTACTGGTAGCAGGGCCAGGACATTAGCGCTTTACGTCCTTTCATGTCCAGTCCTTGATTTATTTTTCCTAACGCGGGCTGTAACACCATTCAGACTATTGCGAAGACATTCTACTAAATGTCTGAAGTGTTTAGTTCATAGAAAAATAATCACAACTTTGTAAAACCAGACAAAATAATTCACAAATCAACTAATGTCACTTTGAGAAAAAGAAGCCTTTCTTACTAGTGCAATCGCCTTTACATGGGTTTATTTGTTTATCATTCGACGTTAGTCGGAGATCCAGCAAGTGGGAGGTTTTTCCATGAATGGGACATGTTCTCCATAAAGAAAAACGATATTTGTTAAATACAGACAGCCGAAAGCTCAATTTCGACTGTATTTCGAAAATATCACTAATTAGAAGACTTTATTAATGAATGATTATGTTGGCATCTTACTCATTAATTATATCCGAAACTCGCTACCCGCTGCAGACCTACCACCACAGACCCACCACTGCACCAGACAGGTTAGTGGGGACTTTTAGGGGTAGGCTACAATGTTGGGAGTCTTTGGGTCAGGCTGTGGGGAAGTTACTCTTAGGGTTAGGCTGCGGGGAGATTAGTCTTAGGGTCAGGCTGTGGGGAGGTTACTCTTAGGGTTAGGCTGCGGGGAGGTTACTCTTAGGGTTAGGCTGCGGGGAGTGGAGTCTTAGGGTCAGGCTGCAGCGAAGGGAGACTTTGGGGTAATGGAAGGGGATGGTTAGGGTGAGGGGTAGGATAATGGTTGGGGTTAGATAAATACTTACCACTCGCTACTGTGGATTCATTCTTGGAATGTTCGATTGCTTCTCCTCGGCAGGGCAGGAGCAATCGATTACAGAACCAAATGGCTGGTAGAAAACGGCCCTTTCAGAAAAAGGGTCATTCTGACCACCGACTGCCAGCTATTAAGCTATAAAGACAGCTATTAACATGGTAATGACTGTGACAAAAGGCGGTTATTAATGTAATATCATTTGTAAAATTCTATAGATTTTTCCTAATGAAGGGCCGTATTTTTTTCGTATGCAATTCTGCGCACGCACGGCACAAGGTAACACCCACCAACAACCCTGACACTCCCCTCTCCCGGACGTGCTGTCGCGGAACTTACGAGTCTCTAGACCACTCCATGTGTTCATTTAAATGTCTCCCCTCACCCACTTTTATGTTAATTTTTCGGAGGTGCGTGCGTATGTCCCCAAGTGCGATTCACATGTACGTCCGTGAGGATCTTAAGTGCGTATACCCTATGTAATGTACGTAAATAAAGTTACTAGGCATGCGCAGTTAATCCGATCGCAAAAATACGCACGAAAGTCACCGCGGTAACGAATCCCTGAATAAGTTCCGATGTATCCTTTTTATTTAGCAGGTTTGCACTTTGATCGCTTGAGAGCAGGCCATACACCAAAGCATCATTTATTTTAAATGAATAGATCAAAAGATGATCTGATGGATTCAAGCTTGTTTAATCCTGATCCTAGATCCAGACTGCACTAGGAGCTCCGATGCGGGACCCTTGCTGGACTTCCAAGGGGACACCGCTGCCCTAACAGGTAAATATTTCTGACAGTTGACCCCTACTTTAAGACTTCTACGCTGCAATCACATAAAATGGGCACTGCTTGGAAGTCTGAATAGTACGGAGAGCGTTTGGCATGACCTCACTGCACCATTGGGATAAAGTTCCCATTCCAACAATCGCAGACCCTCCAACACAACCCAACGGAATGTTAGGTACAACTTACTCCATTCCGGAGCTTCCAACTGTCATTTACCTCGTTTAAATGCATGAACTGATACTTAAAAAACCATTTGTCTCTTCTACAAAGGTGGTTACCATAGTAACTGACAGTTGGAAACTGAGGAGCAGAGTATTGTGGAATGGGTGATGTTGGCAGGTATGCAATCGCTATTTCATAGTGGATACAGGTGACACCATAATATCGGCTGTAACATTGCTGAGAGGATTCAAATTTAGAAAAATGGTATTGGAACACTGCCGAAATATTTCAATTAGACAACCCAACATTCAATCTCCGTGGTACCTGCTGTGACATGTACTCTTCCTGGACCGGATTCACACGTATGTTTTTGCTACTTTTTGCGTGCGTATTTTTAGGTATGGTTGAACTGCATATGCATAGTAACCTTTTTTACGCAAGCTACGTAGGATTTAGGCACAGAAGTCCATTACGCACGGTAAATCGGACTGAGTGACATACGTATGGAGGGGAGTGATGTCTTCTGTACGTGCGTAGTTTAGTGAAAGTAGGTGGGGGGACACTTAAATGGACTAATATGGGTGCTGTTAGTCACGGAAGGAAAATACGCACATACCTACACACGTAGAGTTAAGGGTGACCTATGGACGCGTAAGTGACCGAAAAACCGCCCGTGTGAGGGGAGGGTCATGGGTGTTGCCTTGCAACGTCAGTGCGTATAGTTATGTACTTTATACACACGCATCGGTAAACACGGTCCCCTGTTACTTGCTGTACCTGTGACAAATGTTACTGTGCCCGGTACCGCTATCCTCTACTGTGCTTCCCCTGTTAGTGGTTAGGGGGCCAGGAATTAGGGTTAGGGTTAGGATTATGTAATGCTAAACAAACATGTCACCATTACAATATTCTAGTTGACAGTTGTCATGGTAACAACTTTGTCTGATAGAAAAATGCCAATCAGTGAACCTTGTCGGCATTTTACTGCCAGCAAGTTAACTGTCGGCATTCAGATCATTGGAACAACAAAGCACACCTGTACTATTTGTATACCTTCACCTTCACACTTGGGGCCAGATTTACTAAGTTGCAGGTTTGGAAAAGTGGAGATGTTGCCCATAGCAACCAATCAGATTTTATCTGACATTCTCTAGTATGTAAAAAGAAATTGAGAGCTAGAATCTGATTGGATGCTATAGGCAACATCTCCACTTTTCCAAACCCGCAGCTTAGTAAATCTTAGTGTATTAGCCACCCAGCTGTCGTAAATGCTCCCAGTATGGAACTTTTGACCCACAGGATCCAGTATATCCATACTGGGAATATGGATTGTGAACAATGCGATTGAAGACACCCCTTTTGTGGAGGTATGGATCTGGTCTGAAGAGGCTCCACACACTTAACAGATCTTCATGACTTAATGAATCTTACAGTGCTGGGTAAAGAGCTCCACTAAAATTGATCCAACAGATCAAACACGCCGATATCAGCAGATCAACAGATCAAAAGATCTGTAACGGATCCTCTGCTCCGCCAACACACTGACAGATAATTGCTCAGGTATAAGGTATAAACACATAAGGTATAAACACATAAGGAAAATGGAGACAATGCGGAGTCTGGACTGGTACCCATCGGGGGGCGCTCGCTGATACTGTACATTGTAGGTCATGCCCACTTCGATCACAATCTGGCCCCACTGTCAGAAGTAGTTGGACATGTCATTCTTCTAAATGGGTCACGATACATCCTTAGCAAAAATGGCTTTCACATTGCACCCTGTTTGCTGGAGGGGGGCTTGAGTTGCTCCCCCTGTACTAATTAATATTTTCAGCAAATTACATGTATTTAGATACAACAACCCTGCTATTCAAGTGATGCCTTCTATATTAATAGCAAAAAGGAAATAAATTAAGATAAATGATTCTTTCCCTTGTAAGACAAAATTTAAATATACATTCCCGTAATCTTTCAGCAAGGGGCCGAAGATCTACATGTAATCATTGGTCAGGGTTAAGTTCATTTATCAAGTGTTATGTGCGTTCTAGTACTGAATGAACCTAAGAGTTTTGTAGGAAAAAGTTAAATAATTGCTCCAAAGTCTGACTGTTGACTTGTTTGAAAGTATAAAAGGAACACACATATAAATCATCATTGACATACAAATTGAAATATAAAAAAAAACTTCAACTAATAAAAATAAAAGGTATTTTTATATTCCCAAGTTTTGTGGTTAAAGGCATTTTCTGTTGAACCAGATCTTGCATTTCCATTTAAAAAAATACTTGTCAACATGTAAGAATGTGAAAATATGAAGCAATTATTTTCCTCCGGACGATTTGCAAAACTTGTAGAAAGTGATATTTAAGACAATTCTTTATTGCCCTATTATGGGGAGACTTTTTGTCTCCTTTAACAACTATATAGTATTTTCACAATGAGATAAGCACATTGCAAGATATCTACTAAGTGAGAATGTGGTTTAAAATCCCATCTTTGGTACATAAACTATAGTTATAAACTCATTATGGAGACATTTACTTGACTGTGCTGGCGAATCCTTCTGTCTGTTCTCAAATGTCATGTCAACTATGGTACATGACTATCTCCAAGAGAAAACAGAAGGAAACCCACAAGCCGGTCTCTGTTATTCAAATGAAGTTCTGAGGCTTACCACCAATGGGAGCTCTGTTCTATGAAGGACCAAGTATTGTAGTGTAGGCTACTTTGTATGTTGAATTTCATTTGGAGTTTTAAAATGGCCGTCCATGACGGGACATTGAAGACAGGGGTGTACAGGGGCAGTAGCTATGGTTAATATGTCCTAGATTAAAAGTCATTATATTTTGTTAGAATGCATCCAACCCAATTTGTCTGTGCACTTTTCTTTCGAGTCAGTGAGCATGAGTTGAAAAGTCCCATCTGTACTTAACAGCACATGTTCATCGTTCAATGTAAGCATCTGATTTGCCCATCTAGAAGAGCAAATAGGTCAGGGCATGTACCCCGTACCAATCAAGGCTTGCAGTGATGAGTTGTGATTGGCTCACCAAGATAAGTCCAAAGTAGGAGGTCTCTCAATGGACCAATCAACTCAAAGTCATAACTCAGTCCACTCGCTTATAGTGGGCTTGTTATTTGGTGCCCAGAAGCTGAAGGAGGAAGACTTGTTGGCATGTAGAAAAACAGCAAACCAAGCTAAACATAGAAGATCGCAGAAGAGGTCTTATTGATCAACCAGGGACCACGGCTGCCACTAGATTTTGTGGGGCCCGTGACACGGACACATCCTACCACAGCCCACCCCCGCAGACCTCGTCACAGGCCGATTGGGAATGGGTACTTATTGAAAATAGGCCATTAGCTATAAGTACCCATTCCCAATTGGAATAGTCGTAATACAGACGGTATTCAACACAGATACAGCCGCTAATCAGCTGTCAGTTGTATCTGTGTCAAAAACCCGATATACAAACCGACAACGGCGTCACATGGACATAGACATGACCTGGGACTTGTGCAAATGTTTTGACATAAACAGTGCTTTTATTACATCTGCGACTCCTGATTGGTGCACTTACTTGAGCATGCCCTTACTGTACATTAACCCCCACCCTTTCCCTTCTTTAATGTGACTGCCGGAACGCAAGCCGCCACAGCTCGAGTTGCACGCTCTGTTTCTCTACTGAACGCTCGTCACGTGAAGAAGAACACACAGAGAGGCGTCACCTCATTGGCGAACGCTCAGCTCTGTATTGGCCCTTTTAAGTGTAAAAACTGAAAAATTTGTGTTACTTAAGAACACATGTTGAGATTCTCAGTTTACCCATGTTTCCAAATAATGTATACATTTAAAGATCAGGGGCCAGATTTACTAAGATGCGGGTTTGGAAAAAATGGAGATGTTGCCCATAGCAACCAATCAGATTCTAGCTGACATTCAGATGGGTGCAACAGTTCAGTCTTATACATTACTTCCAGTCTCCTGTTGTAATATTTCTAATAACTGTGACACAATTCAGTTAAGTACAAACAAAACAAAACAAAACCCAAACACTCATTAGTTGAAATTGGCATATTACTAATACACACATGAACTGGCATAAACTAGCCTTTTAATTATACATGACAGTTCTTTTTTAAGTTAGCAACCTAATTAGACAAGCCATTAATTATTTTGCATTTATTGTTCCTCTTTTTGGCATGTCATGTTAATTAACGGTGTATAAAACCCAACATACTTCCGCTAATGGGGTTGGTTTTTAATTATATACAAGCCACAAAGTCTACATTGAATGTTGTATGAACTGCTTGCTTCTGTTTTGGATTAAGTAACACTATTACCATCTGTTTTTATAATGATAAAAACTGAAATAATATAACCAAAAATCCTTGAAATTGCATACTTTCGAACGTTGGACTACAGATATTTTGGGTCTGTCTAATCTGGAAAAGCACAACTGAACATATTGTTTCATTAATGTAATTAATTAGTCAGAGGTCATGGTTGTTGAGCATTTACTGTACCAGGGATTAATTATCAGTTCACAATGGCGGCTTAGCTGAACTCCTAACGATGATACATGCCAGCTGACGGAAGCTAAGTCTCAATAACATGGAGGCAAACACATTGGGGGGGCACTTTGTAATGGCATTGAGATTACAAGTTCATTGTTGAGTCTTAAACTTCACTGCAATTAAAAAACTGAGTTGGGATTCCTCAGCAGAATCATTCATGCAAATATGTTTACTGATTCTGCTATACATATTATATGCTTTCATTTCACCCTGATGCATACCTCCCAACGTTTTGGAGGCCTTAAATGTGACAAATAAGCCCCACTCAGCACTGGCCACACCCAAACTCCACCTGTCTCCACCCAAGGCCCGTCCCTTTTGTAGTGCTGCACCGCACAGGACAAAAAAATCTGCCCTCACTGTAGTCTAATTTTCAGGGACAAACTGGAAGGTGGGAGGGACAGCAGAAGAGTCACCTGAAATTGGGAGGTATGCTGATGCATAAAACAGAACGGACAGAACTGGCGATTCATTAATTTATTTTTTGGCTGCATTATAAAGGCGAGTGGAAATTGGGGGAGATATATAAGGAGATGGATCAGGGCCGTTACTAGGGGTGTGAGATAGGGACAGCTGCCCAGAGCACCAAGCTTAAGGGGGGCACCAGTAAGGTAATATTTAATGTTATATTGGTTTGGAATTCAGGGTTGGGGGCACCATTTTTCCTTTTTGGAAAAAGGGAGTCTTAGGGTCAGGCTGCAGGGAGGGGAGTCTTAGGGTCCAGCTGTGGGGAGGGGAGTCTCAGGGTCAGGCTGCGGGGAAGGGAGTCTTAGGGTCAGGCTGCAGGGAGAGGAGTCTTAGGGTCCAGCTGTGGGAAGGGGAGTCTCAGGGTCAGGCTGCGGGGAAGGGAGTCTTAGGGTTAGGCTGCAGGGAAGGGAGAGTTAGGGTTAGGCTGCAGGGAAGGGAGTCTTAGGGTCAGGCTGCAGGGAGGGGAGTCTTAGGGTCCAGCTGTGGGAAGGGGAGTCTCAGGGTTAGGCTGCGGGGAAGGGAGTCTTAGGGTTGGGCTGCAGGGAAGGGAGAGTTAGGGTTAGGGTAATGGAACGGGGGGGTTAGGGTAAGGATTAGGATAAGAGTTGGGGTGCCATTTGCTGCTGCACCTTCGTCCTGGGGATGATCGTTTGCTTATCTCAGTGAGGCAGAAACAATCAATTTGACAGCCAGTTCAGAACTGGCTGGTATAAAATGGCCCTTTCAAAAAAGGGCCCTTCTAACTCACACCCCTTGGGTATTCACCCCAATAGCTGAATAAATATAATAACAGACCCTCCAACATGACCCATTCCATTAGGTACAACATACTCTGCTCCTTATTCTCCAACTGTCAGTTACTATGGTAACCAACTTTGTTGAAGAGAAACGTTTTTCAAACATCAGTTATTTCATGACATCCAGGTGAGTGACAGTTGGAAAAGCTCAGGAGCGAAGTATTGTGCACCTAATGGAATGGGTCATGTTGGAGGGCCTGTAATAAGCAACACAATAATTATATCTGTGCTTAGAATTTCTGTGCAGTAATGCAGCACAAAACAGGAAAACTATTCTAACTAAAAATATTCCAGTATAAAAAAAATCACCTGAATACATGGATTTTAATGATGCGTTAATGCTTGTTTTACTTCCTCTTTATAGATGTTATCTGTTTATTTTCATATGGGTTATCTGAACATTAAAATGTTTGCTTTGAGTCTGGAGCAGGAATTCATTACAGCTATAAATATTATTTAGTGTCTCAGTCTTGTGCTCTCCAGCACTCTCGCTGTTACAGGGATAGACTGTAGTTACTAGAAAATGCCGTAAATTTGGTCTAAATCTTGTGCTTTTTGTTGCTACAGGAATACATTATGAATGCAGGACAAATATAAAACATTGGAAATAGGAAAAGGATTTAAAGACAACTCAAATCTGGCATGGAGTTTTTGCAAATCAGAATATTAGAAGATTCACTGAGTTAGACCAGGGTTGACGACTCTCCTGGAATATCCCGGTAGACTCCAGAGATTCCGGCAGTTCTCCTGTTATCCCGCCGGGGATTTGAGGCTGTGGTTTCATGCAAACCACAGTCGTAAGTCCTGCCCCTGCCTAGCAACACTACCATTCATAGTGTTACTAGGGCCTGGGCGGGACTTGATGACACAATAAGCGTCATCAAGCCCCACCCCCACCCCTAGTAATACAAATTAAAACGGCTACTGATGGTCAAGGTTGGGGCTTTGGGACACAATTTGTATAATTGTGTCATTAAGCCCCACCCCGGTACTGGCCTCTATTTCTCTGAAAAGTCGCCAACCCTGTGTTAGGGTCATCCAATCAGAGAACAAGACTGTTGTCTAGACTATTCCATGTTGCATAATAAGAAAGCGTGCATTCATAGCTGCAGCAAGTTTTCACATGAATATTGTATATAAGGAAGTAAGGGCCGGATCCAGAACATGGGAAGTCATCTGGCTCTGTATAGGTACTGCACATGCACAGTATCTATACTTCTGAAATGTAATGAAGACACCCAATGCTGCTTTCAGGGCAGAATTCAGCCTCCGCAAGGAAATACACGAGGTGGGTGTGCTTTGCCTTTTATATTGTACAGTAAGGGGCTGAATTTAGCCCTTATGTACGATCCTATATTTCACACGCACAGAGTGCAGAATATTAAAAGTAGGTTTCAGGGCATGGAGCATTCGCATGCAGGAGAGCAGGGTGAGAGCTTAGCAGGGGCGGATTGGGAACTAAAAGTGGAAAAAAAATCTGCAAGAGGCTACATGCGGGCAAGATCACTATTGGTGGAGTTAAAAAAATATGTAATTTGGATTAGTACAGAATAAAGAAATGTATAATAAAAGCAGTAAAAAATACTATATATGGGGGCTGGTTATGTGTTGCCAATTAAGTGGGTTATGTAAAAGAGTTACAAGCAAAGACAACATCTGCTGACTAATATTTCACATTTCGATTAAAGTGACCTCTATGCAATGCAGGTAGTCACTGCCACCCAAGTGACCACCACCCGAAACATACAGCATCCTAGTTACCACCACCCAATACATACAGAATCCACCTCCCAATAGATACAGCATCCTAGGGCCTGATCCAGAGTTACGCTGGGCCACTGTCCATAATGTCCGTAGTTCTTGTGCACTCCCCCCCGACACTCCCCCTGTGGCTGGTGTAATTACACACTGTTACGCCGCTGATGGCTAACTTCAGCCGGTGTAACAGTGGGTAATTACGCCAGCCACATGCTCGTAAGTCACTAACCCGCCCTCCCTTCCTAATTCCCCCCCCTCCCCACGCTACCTTCCATAACTACAGCATAGTTACGGAGCTGCCCGCCCCTTCGTCCGTAACTACGCTGTAGTTACGGACTCCCGACTTAGGGCACCAAGAAAAATGTATTACGCCGGGCAAATTCTGCGCGGCCCATGCACAGATCGGCAGAAATGCTAGCTCTGGATCAGGTCCCTAGTTACCACCACCCAATACATACAGCATCCTAGTAACCACCACCCAATACATACAGCATCCTAGTAACCACCACCCAATACATACAGTAGCATAGTGACCATCATTCGAAACACAGAGCATCCTAGTGACCACCACCTGAAACATACAGCATCCTAATGACCACCACCCAATACATACAACGTTCTAATGATGTCTGTTCTATACAGACATGATTTTAGCAACCACTGCCCATGACAGTCAACATCCTAGTCTTCTTTAAATAAAATAGGAGCTGCTGAGGCACAGGCCCCCTGGGAATATTCCCTGTAAGTCCTATAGCCAATCCGTCCCTGGTGCCCTGTATGAGTGCCCTGTTCTCCTGCATGTGGTATCGTGGATCAGAAATTCCATACAATAGCTTCTGTTGTGGAGGCTATGCACAGAAATTCCTTTTAAATCTGAGTCAGGCCCTAAGACCCTGATCCACAGATGAGTAAGAATCCATAGGCTTCCATACACTGGGGCTGATTCAGAGATGCGATTGCGAAAAGATCGCAAATATACGCATCTAATGTTAAGATCCTAGCAGGTTCCAGCCCACTACATAAAGAGTCACTCCCCTTGCAAACAGCGGTGGATCTTAAACTTAGACCACCATTGACTAACCCTAACTCTACGCTGTCATTTGGGATCTTAAGTGACGTGGTAGCGTTCATTTAAGATCCTAAGTGTCAGCCCGCGCCCACTTTCCCTCATTTCCCTGCCTCCCCCCGCCCATTTCCATGCAAATCCTTAAGATCTTAAAGATTCGCTGCACTTAAGATCTTAAGTGCTTGCGTGCGATTCAAACTTACGCTCTTAGTGAATTTACGCTCCTAACCGCGACGTAGACGGCGTTGCACTATTACTACGCATGCGCAGTTTTGCAAATTTTCTAGGATCTTCAATATACGCTCCTAAGTGCCGTGGAAATCGTATCTCTGAATCAGCCCCATTACGTGCAGAAGTCGGCACACCCCCCATGCGCAGAAGATACGAATGGGGGAGGCTAATGCATGCAAATCATAGAGTAAGGGCTTGGCTATCATTGATGATTCCATGGACAAAAGAAAAAAAACCTCCATGACCAACCGGCCTCAGAAGAGGGAGACATGGCGCATGTGCAATGTTTTTACATATTGAAAACACTGCGCATATGCAGGAGCTCGGAGTGGCTTTGATTTAATGACAGGGTTGGCGACTCTCCCGGAATACCCGGGAGACTCCTGAAATTTGGGCAGTTCTCCCAGTATCCTGGGAGAGCCGGCAAATCTCCCGCAAGCCCTCTAGGTTCTCCCAGAGGGAAGCTTTAAAAAGATCAAATATGACGGCGTAAGGCTCGCAGATTACTGCAGGACCTCGTAGGATAGGTGAACAGTAGTAAAATACAGTCCTTGTCAGGCGCTTCATGAGGAGAAGTGAGCAAATCAGGTACGTAATGCTGCTAGCAAACAGAAACTATATATATATATATATATATATATATACGCCGACATTTCTACTCTACTACTATCATACAGCAGCTGAACTGGTTGCATCTTGTCAGGGATGTCAGAGCATTTTTTTCTACTGACGATTTTGCCGGCGACTGATCAACTACCTTCATGTCACTCAGTAGCCGTCCTCTGCTCAGAACAGGAACATAAACCCACACACAGTAAGTAAGCTAAGAATTAACACTGCTGAAAAACATTCAATGTCATTAACATAACATTACTCAGAGGCCTCGAGCCACCTAGGAATTTTAGTGTTTCATTACAGTAGTCAGCTGGAAATGATAACATGTATTTAACACCTCCAGAATTTGGCTGCTGCAACCGTATCAGCGTAACAAGAATTATGGGACGGATGTAATAAAGCATTGTGTAGATTAGTGATTGTGTTCATGGAATGACATTATTATAGTATTACAAGAGTGTGTGTACAGAGCAATATATTACACTGCAGCTAGGTAGCAATGAGTAACTGCTTAGAAACTTACTGGTTGTTCCCTGAATAATTCCTCTGGGCTCAGACAGGTTGGGGCCATTAAAGGTCCAGTACCTCTCTCACCCTAGATGCTTGGCAAATCATAGCTGCTTAAAGTCACCTGGTCTGCTCCAAAACAGGCTATTGGCTGCTGTGTGTCCGTTAGGCTGTTTGGTGCATGTGCACAGCAGCAATGCAGTCACACATTTATTTATTATTTAGTAACAGGTGTTTATATATAGCGCTATCAGATTACAGAGAATATTTCACATTCACCAGTCTCTGCCCCATTGGAGCTACATTCTAAGGTCCGGATTCACAGATCCGTATTTATTGCATGCGCGTTTTTACGCACTCACGTAGCAAGGCAACACCCATGACACTCCCCTCGGCCGGACAGGTTAACAGTGACTTCCGCCTCCATAGGACAACCTTAAGTCTACGTGTGTACTTACGCACGAATGTTACATACGTACATGCGTATTTATCTAACTGCGCCCTGAAATGTCCATGGGGTAGATCCAGAACTACGTTTGCCGTACGTTTATTCGCGTAGCGTATTTTCGTGTGCGTACATTCTATACACTCCCCTCGGCACACCCCTTGAACGTACGTATTTTGTCAAGATACGCTTTCCAAACCCTACCTTAACTTTTGCCCACGTAACCGCAGTGATCCGCACACGTACGTATGGGCAACACGTATTTACGCAGCTAAGCACGCCCATACTGTACACTTTAAATACAAACCCCGTCTACTTAACGTAATTCAGACGTATTTTGGACTCACGTAAAATTGGCACGCCCACACGTAAGTATTTACATGACACATACGTGAATGGCCCATACGTTCACAATTACGCTACGCTACTGACCGTATTTTCTATGGTGCGCATACGCAGTACTTACAAAAAGGCGATTTTACGTCTCCGCCACGCGTAAATTCGCTCACAAGCGTTGTTCTGGATCTGGGCCATTATCCCTAAGTGCGATTCACCAGTCTGTGCCGAAAGTACTTACATGTATAAATACTACATAATGTGCGTGGAAAAGGTTACTATGCATGCGCAGTTAATCTGCTCCTAAAAATACGCACGCGACTCCACATCTGTGAATACAGTCCTAAGTTCCCTCACACATACACACAGACTAGTGCTAATTTATTTAGCAGCCAATTAACCTACCAGCTTGTTTTTGGAGTGTGGGAGGAAACCCACGCAGATACAGGGAGAACATACAAACTCCACACACATAAGGCCTAGTCCAGGAATCGAACTCATGACTTCAGTGCTGTGAGACACAAGCGCTACTCACTGAGCCACCATGCTGCCCACATGTGTAGAACAGCGCCAACATTCGTGTGCACTTACTGGCCTTTGCGCTGCACTAAATGGGGAAGGGAGCAGGGTATTCCCCATGTCCTCTAGTTTGGATCCTGTGTGGATCTGCATGTGCCACTGGATCGGGTCCTAAGAGAGAACGTCTATGCTGTACGTTAACTAAGAGGGAACGTGACTTCTTGCAGTCTGGATGGGTTGGAATGGCTTTTAGTCCGTTAGCCTGGATTCTCACACGTATGAGCTGGATAACTGCAATTGTGACTGCTGTAGGTGTATAAATTTATGTCCAATGTATTTGTATTTGAACAGGGATCCAGAACTCCCTGGAGGTGAGTGAACTCTCTCTGTCTCTCCCCTCTCTTATTACTCTGTCACAACCCTATTATGAGTCTCCCGTCCATGTCTGTATGACCACCGATCTGCATGTAACAGCTTAAACCCACCCCTACAGTATGACTGAAATGTCCTCCAATCCCCCCGACACACCTTCCAGAGTTTAGGAATTCCAGACATATGGAACTAAGTCCTGTTTGCATGGAGATCTGCATATATTATCAGGGGCCACAATTTAATTGCCTTGGGGCCACCACAAGAAACCTCAATCTAGCCCCGTTTAAATACAATTTTTGTTAATCCCAAATCAGCAAACATCAGTGAAAGCATCAATTCAGCTCTCAAAACAAAAGTTCCAAAAAGTTCGAAGTCAACCATGGTTTCCCAATCCATTGACTGAAACAATCCCCATATATGTGCATGTTCTCAAATACAGCCAAATATTTTCTATATATACTGGAACAGAATTTACAAAGAAGAATGTGGCAATGTTTATATATTGCATTCATTATTCTGTGCAAAGCTACACTTTTATGGAACCGTAACCTGTCTGTCATGTTATATTGCCCACGCACTCCATTAATATTCAAATTAATGTCATAAAATAGCAGTTTAAACTAATAAACATAAAAGAGAACAATACAAGACCACATGTGATTAGCTACTTTTCACTCTAAGTAACTGGTTTGTCAAGCTTTATGATGTGATCAAACTACAGAGTTGTTAACAAGATTATAAGGGATGTGTTGATGTTTGTTGAAAACGTACAATCTAAACATTCACTGAATGGAATGGAATTCTCCACAAATAAACACAGGAAACCGGACTCATTTTTTATCACACGACAAAACCAATTATTCTCGAAATGAGACGATGATGATTTAGCACAGTCATAAACAAGTGTTAACAACTAAAACAAATACATTTTACATAACACAAAGACCCGCATGTTCATTCACGGCTTGGAGACAGACATAGGGCCTGATCCTCATTTGATAAAGACACGGGACTTGCGTCGTGTGCATGCCCGTGCCACATGTTACGCTGTGGATCTCCTAGTGTACGGACGTACGCTAGGAGATCCGAAGGGTGATTTGTTTTCCGCATGCCTGCTCCCCGCCAGGATAGTCATGCTAATTAAGTGTCAGTGGTGGCGATCGACAGTTTTGCATGGATCTGTGTTTGGACGGATGCAGATCTGTTCGGTTAAGTTAAGGTAGGGTACTGGACATGTAACGCCACACGAGAGTGACAGAGGAGAGTACTCCCCTCTTCCATGTGCAATCAGTTCCATGATTCTAAATGACACAAATACCTTTACCTCTTCTGAGATAAAAAAAAAGTGAATGAATGTATTATGATTATTTGTTAGATTCCTAGAAATAGAAACAGATAAATGGAAACCTGTATTTAACCACTCCCGTTGGCCCAGACTGCCAGTAGTCATGGGCTACCTTTAGTTTCCAGGCTCAAGCGCGATGAAATTGGAAATAAAATGTGAACGCAACAGATGCCGTAGATGCGTTTGTAAAAGTGAGGCCATTTTTCAATCACATAGGTTGTATAGTTTGCATTCTGATAATACTTCTCTGATCATGACTCCTATATAAACTGTGAACTTTCTGCTTCTTTTCTCCCATGTCAGACTATTTCTTCACTTTGTGTATTTAGTTTTATCCCCTTTCACTGTTTCGCCCCCTTCCTATATTCGTTATTTCCCCACGTTGCGTCCACTTTGTTATCTTGTCTGTGATTCTCTCCCTGTGCCTGTTATATATTTGTATGTGTATATTCCTTAGTTTTATTCCTGTTTCCTGTGCAACTACAGATGTGACCACATTCAGCTTTACACTACATGGCACGTCTTGTAGACTGTTCATTGTAGACTGTTAAGAAAAGCATTCAAGTGTGTTTACTCACCATTTAGTTGTAATTGGTACTCCTGCTGAGCACGATCGATGGAGCTGATGTCACTCATTCATACACACAGTTGGAGCTTCCAGGCTGAAACCTGTATTACCCACTGCCCAGAAGCGTCCACTGTGTGTGAGAATGGTGAGCAAAGACTTTTGTTCTCAAAATGTCCCTATTAACTTTCCCCAGCAGTTGGGTCTGCTATAGATGGCATTTCACCTATGGTTGGTTTTTCCCATTTTGAAAAAAGGTGTATGTGGTCACATCTGTATAATCCTGCTTTCTGTGTCTGTTTTGTCCTGTATGTTGGTGGCAACTATGTAACTGTTTTCTGTAATTGATGTTTTACACTTTTAAACCTGTTTTATTATATTATTATTATCATAATAATAATAATAATAATAATAATTATTATTATTATTAATAATAATAATATGTGTATGTTTCTCCCTTTTCTTTGGTTGCTTCTCACTTAGTTCTTACCCTACATTTTGTTTGTTTGCAGTTTGTTTTTTTTGCACATTGCTGTTAGTCTCAGTTCTTGATGTCCTACATACCAACAAAACCACAGTGGTGTCTTCATAAAATCATTTTATTCTTGTTAGAACAGACAACAAATATAATTTTAACCACAGCAACAGTTAGTGGTGACGTACTACAACTATTTGGTTTTCCACACCAAAAATTCCAAACATTTGAAGCATATATAAGTATAACTTGGCATTTGTGAAGCTATATTCTCTCTTTTCTAAATTAGTAATAACATAAATTAGATTACATAGCATCTGCACTACAGGACCACAATGTGCACTGTGCAACTTGACTCTAATGACAATCTGTAGATAGAAATCTTAGCATCAGAGGCAGGGGCAGAAGGTGACAGGTTCAGGCCCTATAGCAAGGAGGCGGGCCCGAGACAGGATAGGAGGGACTAGGCAGAGGTAAGCGGGACTGGAGGCAGAGCTGGGTGGGACCGCTGCACTGTAAGCAAGCTGTCAGATGCTATAGTTTAAAATCGTGCTCAGCACTCCAGGGAGATGTTTCCCATAGCAACCAATCAAATGCCAGCTAAAATTCTCTAGTGTGTAATAGGAAAGTGAGAGCCAGAAGATTATTAGTTGCTCTGGGCAGCATCTCCACATTTCCAAACTCACAGCTTAGTAAATCTGGCTCCATATATGAGCGCTGTTAGTTTGCTTAAAGTGCAGAGGGGCGATTGCCACAGGCCCTCCTTTTTTCCGGGCTCTGTAGGAGCTGGAGCCTTGCATCTCTTGCAGTTATCCCCCTGGTTGGGGCAAAAAGAAAAACTAGTTCACCTTAGCCTTAATTTGTGTCTTCCTTCAGCTGTGTGCCTATTTTGCACAAACCCTAGAGGTAAAAACTAATAAAAGCTTATGTTAATGCGCAGCAGCATTGGGTCTGCCGATGTCATATCACAATACGGTGACAATCACACAACTTTATTTATAGTTAACAGCAACAGAAAATGTGCACCTTTTCAGAACCATGTTAAACTGCAGGGGGAGGCAAAATTAAAATGTGTAGGCAGAGATTGAGATGAGAAATGACGTTTCCAAGCTCAACTCCATAAAAAAAAACCCTAAAATGTACAGTTATTCTGGATTTCTGTGTTTTTTTAATTGCAATATAATTTATTAAGTTGCAGTTTTGCTTATTTTCTTGCTTTTAGTCCTAAACAGAATCAGCTCCAGTGTGGTCTAAAAATAAAGACAACTCAACCACACACCTACAAGCCTGAAGACCTGTCACATTATTATAAATGCTGCCCATTTGACTTTGTCATTCTAATTCGGAAATCACTCAGTAAGGATTAGCAGGATCTTCTTGGTACACACCAGTGAAAGCCACACATGGGGAATTGTAGTCATTTATCATTCACAAGACTATCTGACATATATTCTGTTCTGTCACTAGAACTCCTGGCCTTCATTTAGGATTTGAAATTTATGAAAGCATTTTTCCTGAGGTTAATAAAATCAGTTATTTATCCAGAAACTGCAATTATCATGAATTTTGTTTAAATGAAACAAAATTAAAGTTATAACCGGCTATTAAATAAATATATATTTTTTCTATTTATTTATTTATTTATAAATAAATGTATTTATAAGAACTATTACACACACACACACACACAAAGAGAGAGAGAGTGCCAGGCCTTTTTGTATTTGTGTGTGTGTGTGTGTGTGTGTGTGTATAATATATATATATATATGATGTGGAACACATGAATTGTGAATACACTGGATGTTGAGTATATTAACCATTGCATTTATCACTTTATACTTTATGGGCCTGATCCAGACCTACGCTTAAAAGCCGATCTGCTCATCTGCTCATGTGGGCAGATGTTGCCCGGCGTTGCTACGGAAACGCCTGATCGTGGATCGGGCGTCCGTAGCTTCAGCGTAGTAACGCTGGAGGGGGCGTCCCCCAGCGTTACTATAGAGCAGGTAGGTGGAGGGAGGGAGGGTAATGATGCTGGGAGGGCGGTTGTTAGGCCGTCCCAGCGTATTTACACTCCCTTACGCCGGCTGAAGTTAGGGTAGGCTTCAGCCGGCGTAAGGGAGTGTAAATACGATGGGGCAGGGGGGAGTGTCAGGGGGAGACCCACGATGTAACTCTGAGCGTTAGTACACTCAGCGCTACATTGTAGGTCTGGATTAGGCCCTGTGTGACTATCTATATGGAGTTTTTGCTGGATATGCTTTTTCTATGTGCATTGATGATGGGCAATTATTGGATTTATTGTAACTATTGCATCTGATTTTTTTGTGTCATTTTATAGTCCCTGG
>WWET01003095.1:81356-98704 GCA_011038615.1 Limnodynastes dumerilii | reverse complement strand
CTGAGACTGGGGGTGGTTAACTTGGTTTTGTAGTACCTCTGACTTGCTCTTACGGATATCATCTGTCTGTATTTAGGTATGTCTGCACAACTAACACATGGTATGTCTGCACAACTAACTCATGCTGTTTGATTTTGCATTTGGTACAATGGAATTTTTTTGTACTTAGTCTTGGGCTTTGCTGCAGGGCAGCAGATACAATTCCCAAAAAAGAAGTAACATAAATCTCTGCTCACCCCTCAAGTAATATGCGGCTAAGCATTATAAGCCTAGGGATATCCCAGAGCTCCCTAATGTAGATAAACTGGATAAAACAAAAAAATATACAAATATTGGGAAAAAAAGTGCAATATCATGCAAACACTGTATATAGATGTGTTCTTCAGAATAATGTTTTTTCACAGGTAGTTATATTATTGCAATCAACATATCTCAGTATTTGTAACAACGTATAGATTGTTCTTCAATAAATTTTCCAAAGTTATTTGTAGTTTCTTGTCTCCTTCACAACAATTCTTCATCAGTGATAATCATGAAATACAAAAGGTAAAATTGGTGGGTTTGGTAATCTGTAAGTAATAAAGGTTAATGTACTCACAATAGTTGACTTTTGGGCTTTAAGAGTATCAAAAGGGGTAAGTTGTTGTCATCACCAGGTAGTTGTATAGTTTTTTTCTTAGTATTTGTTCCCACATAGAGACAGAGAAGATGCCACAATCGTGTAATATATCATCACAACCAGGAAAAACAAAGGTTAATATGCTTATAATGTCACCTCTTAAGTTTTATGCATGTAACACATCATATGCGATCTGGATCCTTGGATAGTTATTAGTAAAACATTTTATTTCAAACTAATTTCTTTACAGATTCATTAAAAAGTTTTTTTTTTAAATATACAAATTTCTTTACAGCTTCATTAAAAGGTTTTTCAAATATATACAAAGAACCTCCTGGCAAGCAGGGCTCCGTGTGGCTATGGCTCGCAGCAGATATAGAAGTAATGTCAGATTGCAAAGAAAAAAAACAGCTGTCTGATGTTAAAAAATGGTCCAGATAACCGAGCTGTAAGAGCAGATACTGAGTATACCTTACTGTGTGCCGACCATCACCGGAGTGTCCTATAATGCCACCGACACATTTCAACTACTCTGTAGTCTTTTTCAAGGTGTGTGCAGTGGCTATAACCTTGCTGTCTTTTGTAGTTTTTGGTGTCTGTTTCAGTCGGTCACTTACATTTCATATCTATCTATCTATCTATCTATCTATCTATCTATCTATCTATCTATCTATCTATCTATCTATCTATTTAGAAACAAATAAATACATGCGCTAATGTGCCAATGCAATATTGTGCTGTACATGAACACTAGCACAGCAATGAACATAAGTTACTGTGAATAAGTCACTTTAAAAGTCAATGGTAAAAACACTAGAACCAAAAGTCCCTTTCAGACAGCCTGAGACTGGACCATGTCTTCCCCTTTAGCAATAGTCCAGTTCTTGTTCCTGGCAACTGATACAAGGCTAAAACAAAAGAGAAAGGGGGCATTTCATAGTGCAGAATTTCTTTAATAAAACTTGGTAAAAACCCACGCGCCTCAAATATTAAGCATACTGGAACAATTCTTGAAAGCAGAGCATGTAAACAATATGGCAGAGTCTGGTTACCGTGTCACCGGACCCCAGCGTCCCGGAGTGCAATAGGTGGTAGGTTTTGGTGAGCTCTAGTCCACACAGCATAGAGCAGTGTGAGCCACATGCAAGATACAAGAGGTACAGCAAGCTCCATCAAGCGTAATCAAGACTTCATCAGGGGGCGTGGTGGAGCTGCATGCATGTCACTTCATATGGTGCTGTTTGGCGATCCTAGTGCAGTCACATAAATGTAATTAAACTAAAGGACCAACCAATGATCCGACCAATAGCCAGATAGATAGATAGATAGATAGATAGATAGATAGATAGATAGATAGATAGACAGACAGACAAATGTTTAAGGCATATGAGTCACAATTAAGAAAGGGAGAGGAAGAAGAAAAAAGAAGAAAGGTGAGACCATCCTGTGTGTGTGATAATTATATATTTTTTATGCTGGGCAGCATGGTGGCTCAGAGAATAGCACTTGCGCCTCACAGCGCTGAGGTAATGAGTTTTATTCCTGGGCTAGGGCTTATCTGTGTGTAGTTTTTATGTTCGCTCCGTACCTGCGTTGGTTTCCTCCAGATGCTCTGATTTCCTTCTACATGCCAGTTGGCTGTCGACAAAATTGACCCTAGTGTGTGTGTATGTATGTATGTATGTATGTATTCATGNTAATAATGTTGTAAACATGCAATTCTCAGTGACATACATTACCTAGATATAATGGATTTTACTGGCAAGGTCTTTGACTCAGCATGAATAGAAAATTTCTAATCTGAAACAGTCGTTTATGACTGAATAATTAGTTGTGGATGAAAATATTAATTCAGTCAAGTTTTCATGGTAAAAATCTTTCAAGGGATAGTAATTAGAGAGTAATTAACAACTTACCAACTATTTGGCCATCATCCATTTAAAAAAGTTGTTTTAAGGTTCTGTCCTTAAAGTAAAGTGAAATCTTAAGAAAAAAAAGAAACAATGCTTATGTCTGTGCAGGTATATTAAAAATGAAAACACAGATTGTACTGATTATTCCTAATAAATCTGTATTTTTTGATAATACAAACAGATACAAACCTTTTTTTGATAAACTATATGAAACTGTGGGGACCCACACCCTATGAAACAATTATACAAGACAAAATTATGCATTTATTGCCTCTGTGTTGCTATTACAATTTGTGTTACTATAAGCTAACTGTCCTATATAAATCAATATTTTTCCAGTGCACCTAAAGATCTACACCAACCCAAATTAGATGTTTGACTCTACATAACCTATTTAATTCATCAATAATTGCAAAAACCCATGCCAGCTAATTCCTTGTTGTTCCATAACGAGCTAAATTAGAAAATGCAGGACATTACATTCATGCTCCTGTTGTGTAACAATGTCAGAAATGTATCGGAGCATTTCTAGTGCCAAGACACTGGTGTGGATGCTTACATTTGAAGAATGCTGAATGTACAAAGCTGGGAGATAAAAAGCTGGACGTTGCCGGTAAATTTAAATGCACATAAGTAAAATGGAAAATAACTTATTTACTTCACTCAATTAAAAGCAATTTCTTTTTTTAAACTACATTAAGAAAGCTAAATTTAAGTCTTACAGAAATTAAAGGAGGAAAAGTACATAAAAGCATAAAAACAAAGCTGTAAACTAAGAGAGCTATAAAAATTGCTAGATTGCAGTGACTGCCCCAAGACATTGTGCAACATTATATTATTTTAAACATCCTGGGTCTGATCCTGATTTAGGTTTTAATTCCGCAACATTGCACTCCCCCTGCTCTCCTACGTGCGGAGAGTGAATTTGTCTGCAGGGGGCAACCTAAACTATTTCACACACATCTCCATAAGGGTCGTACCAAAAGGCTAAACCCAGCCCTTACTGTAAAATTTAAATGCAAAACCCCACCCATCATGCGTATGTGTTATGCATGGTGGGTTGCCCTGCCCCCGTTGCTGAAGTTATTTTCGGCGACTGTGTTCCATTGCTGAGGTTATTGATACTGCAGAGTTGAATTCTGTAGCTAGCTTAGGTGCCTAATTGAGGATCATGTCCCCTATTACTTGTTTTGTTATCAGAAATAGTGTGTTGGATCAAAATTTTAATGCAAACCTCTATAAAATATTGAATAAACAATTATAAATGCCTATTACTCATTTCATTGGAACGGACCAATTCCAGACTTCTTACAAAGGGGAGTTTTTCATTCGATAGATTAGAAAATCAGAAAAATGCGATGCATGTGCGGACACCACACTATGGGTCTGATACAAACTTAAGAAGGAGCTTGAAATTAAGAGGAAAGTTGCTCCTGAGCTAAACCATGTTGATTGCAGGGGAGTCATATTTCATCTGTTGCAAACAGTATTAGAGTTGAGAGGTGGCGTTTCCTAGCCCAAGTCTAAATAACAGTGTAAAAGTAAGCTGGTCGGTATCTGAAGATAGATATATTCCTACATGCAATGAATACAATTAATTTGACTTCCCCTGAAAACAACATGGTTTTCTCCAGGTGAAACTATACTCTTTTATTGTCGGCCAAACTCCGAGCCCTCCACCAGTGCAGACGCTCTGCCGAAGAGTACTGTGCGGAGTTCTGTCGTTGGGCCAATGACTGCGGGTGGACGACCCAGCTCTTCGCAGACAGTTCCGGATAGGGTTGTCTGACCAGGTTAAGGACGCCCTTGTTCAATTTCCTATCGCAGAAACCCTGAATGACTTCATGCGGCTGGCCATTAAGGTGGATCGCCGCCTCAAAGAACGTTGCTTGGAAAGGGAGCCTTCATCCTCTTTTGCCCCAGTCTATGTACCTCAAGACATCCAACCGCTGAATGAGCCCATGCAAATCGGGGCTTACAGGCTTTCTAAAGAGGAGAAGGCCCACCGACGGAACCTAGGCTTGTGCCTTTATTGTGGAGGAAAGGCCCATAAGGCCGATGCATGCCCAAAGAAACAGAATCTGCCGGGAAAAGCTTAACCCAGTCGAATTTTGAGAAAGTTCAGCTGGGTGCCCATTTCATCTCCTCAAGTAATTCTTTAATAGTCCCCATCCAACTAGTCATTGGAGATCAGGAGAAAGCGCTGTCCGCTTTTGTGGATAGCGGCACTTCTGGAAACTTCCTGGACTCAGATCTTGCCCATTCTTTGGGCATCAAGATTGAAAAACTTGCCACCCTAGTTTCTGCTCTCCGACTAGATGGTCAACCCTTGGCTGGAGGGCTAATCACATTTCCGCACCTCTACGATTATCTGTTGGAGTCTGTCACTCTGAAATTATTCAGTTCCTGATTACACAGTGCTCCTCAGTTCGGCTGTTCTTAGCCATCCTTGGCTACAGAAGCATAACCCACGCATGAACTGGGTTCAGGGAGAGATTCTTCAATGGAGCAAGTCATGTGAGGATTCTTGTCTGTCCCACCCTGTACGTTTGGGTCAAGTCTCCTTGGAAAAACTCCCCACAGTACGCGGACTATGCAGACGTATTTTTTAAGAAAGCTTCGGAAGTCTAACCCCCTCATAGACCTTATGACTGTACCATTGATCTGGTCACAGGGGCCCAATTGCCCAAGGGTAGACTATTTCCCCTCTCCAGACCTGAGCCCACCGCAACTGAAGATTACATCCAGGAGAATCTCAAGAAAGGGTTTATCCAACCCTCTAAATCTCCTGTTGGTGCCGGATACCTTTTTTGTATCAAAGAAAGATGGGTCTCTAAGACCATGTATAGATTACCGTGCTCTGAATCGCATAACAGTAAAGAATACTAACCCGATTCCTCTCATTTCTGACCTGTTCAACCAACTGAAGGATGCGGTCATCTATACCAAGATTGACCTCCGTGGAGCTTATAACTTAATCCGTATTAGGGAGGGGAATGAATGGAAGACAACATTCAATACCCATTCTGGCCACTACGAATACCTGGTGATGCACTTCGGTCTATGTAATGCCCCGGCGGTATTCCAAGATTTCATCAATGATGTTTTACGGGAATTCCTGAGAACATTTGTAGTGGTCTACCTTAACGATATTCTGATCTTCTCCCCTTCCCTGGAGGAACATGGTAACCATGTCCGGCTTGTGCTGTCCCGTCTTCGTGAAGCCAAGCTATATGCTAAATTCGAGAAATGCGAATTTGAGGTGTCGAAAGTAACGTTCCTGGGATATGTTATCTCCCCTCGTGGTTTTGCCATGGATCCGGATAAAGTCAAAGCCATTCTGGACTGGAAACAACCGACCGACTTGAAGGCTATCCAGAGATTCATGGGCTTCTCCAATTATTATCGGGGCTTTATCCAGTTATTCTCTCTCTTAATGGCTCCCATTTCTGCTCTCACCAGAAAGAACGCAGATACTGCTAGATGGCCCAAACAAGCCATCCAATCTTTCAAGGTGCTGAAACAAGCCTTTACCACGGCTCCCATCCTTCACCATTCCAATTCTGTACTACCTTTTATCATCGAAGTGGATGCGTCTGATGTGGGGGCTGGAGCAGTACTTTCACAGAAAGATCCTGAAGACTCTAAATGGTACCCATGTGCCTATTTCTCTAGACAATTTTCTCAGGCGGAGAAAAATTACGGGAACCGGGAACTGCTGGCCATTAAGTTGGCATTTTAAGAATGGAGACACTGGCTCGAGGGATCTCTGCATACCATGACGGTCCTAACAGACCATAAGAACCTCTCTTATATTGAATCAGCCAAGCGGTTAAATCCTTGTCAAGCCCGCTGGGCACTGTTCTTTACTCGATTCAATTTTGTTATTTCTTACAGACCTGGGTCACTAAATCACAGAGCAGATGCCCTGTCCCGTTCATTCTTGCCTGAGCATGGTCCCACCCCCCCATCCTTGCCAATCATTTCACCAACCTCTATCATAGTTGGTCTCACCCAGGATCTCTTCACTCAGTTACAGGCTGTCCAGAGTCAAGATCCTAGTCAAAAGCCGGTGGACCGTCTTTTTGTTCCCAGTGAACTTAGGAAATCTGTCCTCCAGGAGAATCACACTTGCAGGTCAGCAGGACATCTAGGGGTCCAGAAGACCCTGAAACTTTTATCTTGAACCATGTGATGGCCTTCAATGACTAAGGATGCCAAGACATTTGTGGACTGCTGTGATGTCTGTGCCAGAAACAAGACTCCACGGTCTCCACCCATCGGTCCTCTCCTACCCCTCCAGGTACCTAATCATCCATGGACCCAAAGTAGCATGTACTTCATTACTGATCTACCTAACTCTCAATGATTTACCACTATATGGGTCATGGTAGATAGATTTAGCAAGATGACACACTTTATTCCGCTACACGGTCTTCCCAGCGCTCCAACACTGTCCGGTTTCTTTATCAAACATATTTTTAGGTCTCATGGTCTTCCCATTGAAATTGTTTCAGACCGAGGTTCCCAGTTTGTGGCCACGTTTTGTAAATCATTCTGCAATTTTGGTATCCAAGTAAATCTCTCCTCTGGTTACCACCCCCAATCTAATGGCCAGACTGAGAGAGTTAATCAGTCTCTGGAGCAGTACCTGCGTTATGTTTCCAAATACCAAGACAATTGGTCTGAGAACTTGCCTTGGGCAGATTTCGCCTATAACAATTCCTATCATTCTTCCACTACGGTGTCCCCTTTCTTTTGTGTCTACGGCTTTCACCCCAGGGCGAATTCACTCCTTCGGGGCTCTTCTACTTCAAGTCCGGACATCAGAAGGACCGTTAAGAAAATTAAGGCTATCTGGAAAGGGGTCAATCATTGCCTTCAGATTTCTGCCTTCAGAACTAAGGGGAGGGTAGACCAACATCGCACCAAGAACATTAGGTTGAGACAACCATCCAAGAAACTAGGACCTCGGTTTATCGGACCTTTTGCGATTATCAAGAAAATCAATCTGGTTGCCTTCAGACTTGCCTTACCGTGTCCTCCACCAACTTTTCATTCTTCACTTTTGAAACCCTTTAAAGCCTCCAAACGCTTTCAGCAGCCTCAATTCCTGAAACAAGGTCCACTCATGATCAATAATCAAGAGGAATTTGAAATGGAGAGTATCCTGGATTCTAAAAGAGTCAGAAATTGTGTATATTATCTCATTCATTGGAAGGGGTATGGACCCAAAGAGAGATCATGGGTGGCTGCCAGAGACTTACATGCGGAAAAGCGATTTTCATAAAAAGTTCCCTGGGAAGCCTTGTCTTAGGGGTATCAAAACCCCTCGTCAAGGGGGGGGGGGGTACTGTTACAACTGCCGTGGCTGTTCTTACCTCAGCCGCAGCTTCATCCGCTAGACATGGCAGGACTTCCGGGGATTCCCCTGCTCGACAGCCTCCTTAGTTACTGCTTCCTAGTTACCACACATGGGCACCGCTACTGTTCTAAGCGTGTGTCCCACGTGTATGCCCGGCATATATGCGTCTCCAGTCTCCAGGGAGAAGCATCCTGACCAGGGGGGCTGGTCTCAGCTCTGGCCAATCACTAGTAATCAGCACCTATAAATCACCCTCATTTTCACAGTTCTGGTGCCGGTTATAGCTCTGTCTGTCAGTTCTGTGACCTGCTATTTTTCTTGTGTGCCTAGTGCCTTGCCTTGTGCTTGCCTAGTGAATTGACCATTGTTTGACCACTTACCTTGCTCAGTCCTTGCCTTGTTTACCTACTGTTTATTTTACCCTGGTTCTCCCTCATTACTGTGCCCACCTATCCTTTATACCTAACTTTCCCTGGAGTGTTTGTTTTTGTTACCTCTCCGGAGGCCGGCCCGTATGAGTGTGCGAGTGCAAGCCCTAGTCAGTCTCGTCTGGTCCCATGACTTACCCTTCATCCGCTGTGCCTGGTTCAGTTTTTCGTATAGTCTGTTTCAGGTCAGTCTCTTCCGGCCTGGTCTGCATCCCGCTTGCTCTTCCTACCCTTCTTTCTCTAACGGGTGTTCCCCTCAGGTTTCCTTTCGTTCTTCCACAAGTCTGATTCAACAGGGCACGTCCTGTTACTGGGGCGCAACCAAATCCATCCCCACCATCTGATGCTCTGGTGAAAACCACCTGGTAGCAAAGTTTCCGTGCCCTGGAAGTCGACTTCGTAATCTTCTCTCTGCTGTCTCTCGGCCACACCGGTTCTAGACCCAGGTAATTCCAGTGTGCCGTAACTCTTGCCTAACCTCTTCTACCTCACGGTCACACAGGTTCTTGCATCAGGTAATTCCGGTGTACCGTAACAATAGTACAGTAAAGGCTAGCTTCAGCCCTTACATACTTTCCAACAAAAAAAATGATTGCAATGGTGGTTTAAACCTGCAAACTGTAACTGTAGCGCATATACCGTGTCCTCAGACTTTAAGAGAACTTGTCTCAAGTGCAGTACTGTAGGTAAATGGTTAACTTACAGTTCCAGAGGTTCTGCAATAGATATTATGAGACTCTTCAGTCGTCGGAAACAAGTAGAAGCAGGATAACAAGTGTCCGTGTCTCTCCTCCGCCGCACACCTCTCTCAGTCAGCGTGTCTGATGGTCCGTTACAGCCTCACTCGCATACTAGCATCTTAGTGGAAACAAAATGTGACTCCAACAACTAGTGTTTTTGTCAATAAAAGCATGTGATGATTTTAGCAGCTCATCAAACTGTTAGAAATTGGGCATCAAGGATATCCAGATTAATTGCCAATATTAGAGATAGGTCCAATACATCAAGGTCTGTATTTGGTTCTCACAACAAGCATATTGGCTAAGTTCAAGTTGCTACATTTTGTTTGAAGTGCTTTATACATAGTATTACCCTTTCCTTTTTTTCTCTTTCTCTAGTATGTAATAGGAAAGTGAGAGCTAGATACATCTCCACTTTTCCAAAACCTTCCGCTTAGTAAATATGGCCCTTAGTGTTGTTATAACATGAATATTGTGTTACTTTATTTTTATTTTACCAAAATATGTTAATATTTTTATTGGCCTATTAGATAAAATATCCCGACCTGGATTTTGCAGGATACTGCATAACACAATTAACTAGAATGTCATTAGATTAGGTGACATTTATGTGAATCAAGGAATATTTTTATTTCATAGTGTGTTGGTCGACCATTTTCTAAAGCAATTGATGATTCCCAGGAGGAAGATGCAACGGTGAATGGTAATTCTTACCCTAACCCTCCCCTTTATATTACTTTATCTCTAACCTTCCCTTTGCATTACCCTAACCCTCATCTCCCCACAGCCTGACCCTAAGACTCCCCACCAAAAAGCCTAACCTTAAGACTCCCCACCACAAAGCCTAACCCTAATACTTCCCTCCCTGCAGGCTAACCCTAAAACTCCCCTCCCCGCCAGCTAACCCTGACCTTACAACTCCACATAGATTAGTACTCAACTGTTTGGTCGGTGCAGCTGGTCTGCGGCAGTGTAACAGGTCTGCAGCGAGATGGTAAAAGAATGAAAGATAAGTATTCTGATTGGCATTCTTACCCAATCATTAAATAAATTTCACGATTTATTTTCGAAATAGAGACAGATTAGCTTTTGGCTGTCTCTATTTCAAAAAAATCAGTCTCACAGCAGTGACTCCCATTGGTTAACTTTACACATGTCAACTATGGAATTAAAACGTTTTGGGGAAACAAGCAGTTGGGGCATTTCTTGTGTATTCTATATAAATACAATCTAAGTTATGTGGGCAATATTTCTGCTGTATAGTTTCTCAAGGAAGCAGTCAATAGTATATATACCGTATACAGAATATACATTATACATTATATGTTATATGCTTGAGATATATTACCATATATACCACTAGGCTTAACACCATTATGTACTGCTTTAATCATTAAACTCTTATTTACAGTAAATTGTGTAGAACTGTAAAAACAGAAGAAAAAACTGTTCTAAAAAGAAATAGTTATCCGTTGTGAAGTCGCATCCTTCTTAAAAGAGATATGACATTGATTTTCTTGACTTGCACTGAAGAAGTAATGGTTATATTGTACCTTGAGAAAAGTAGATGCATTGTGGCAAAAACCTTTAAAAAATAAAAAAAAATAAAAAAAAAGGTTACAGTCAAAAAAATCACCATGTATTCTATCTTAGTAAAAGGAGACCGGATCCAAAACTAATAAAGTCAGGGGGCTTACACAAGTCATTTGTGTAAATCCCCTGACAATTAACACCGGCGAATGCGCGTGCCAGATGCTTGGCTTCTAATGTATGGAACTGAGTTACGATGAAGTGGTCGACCCTTCAGTTCTGCATGTTATATCCCCGGCGTAGAGGCTGGCATAGGCAAGAAAATGGAGCAGGGAAGAACACTTACGCATTCCTCCGCCTCTGGACGGATGCAGTTCATTGCGTAAAAATTAAGGTAGGGTTCTGGACTCTGATAGAGGAGAGTGACTTGGGCGTGCACTCACCTCTACCTTGTGTAATTTCAACACCCCCCACTTATGTAACGGACAGGGGTCTGGATCCGACACAAGGTCTGTAAAAATAGAAATATGTTTGACATGCCTTTTTAGCTGTAACTTTGGTAATATCTTGTAAGCTGATGGAAAATGTATGTAAACACAAAGTTTTTAAATTGGGAGGAATAAACTCAACTCTTGCCTGCATACACTGTAAGGTGACAAAGATTAAAAGAGGAGAGAAGAATAAAACATACTACTGACTTGTGAACTAAGAAATGTTTACTTAACAATAACAATACATTTTCTTTTTATACACCTCTTAGACAATGTTTTATATAGGTAATTATATACTTATAATATATCAAAAGCATAAACATGGATCTGTACATACACAGAGAACGGTTATATATTTCTCTACCACTTTCCTCAACGGTATTTAACTTCAAAGATGCCAGTGAACCATTAGGCAATTAAGGACTGACCATTCTTTCCTTTCTCTTGCTACCCCATGCCCTGCTCAACTGTTGCTAATGAGCATGGGCCTAAGGACACAAGATCTAGAAACTGTCCTGTCAGCCCCCAGTACTCTGCTGACACAGAAACTACTGATGCAAAATAATGTTAGGATCCTGCTCTGTTTTTTGATCTGTGTACTTTCAGTCACTGTGGCTGCAAGGCACCAGTGTCTGGTTTTGTGTAACTGTCAGTTCAGATACCCTGTGTATCAGAGTTCTTGCTGTTCCTGCTTTGCACACAGCCAGTTCCAGACTAAGTGAAGCTCAGGGCAAAAACCTTCAACAACTTCCTAAAGATCTCATCATACATTAGTGCAGTGCTTGAAGGTGGCCAATGTGTATTAAAGGTACAGAACATATCAGCAGAAATATGGTACATGCATAGATAATATATTCTTTTTTTTTGCACATAGAGGGATGAATTGGCACATACTTCCCATCTACCATGATCTCGCAATCCCCTTTATTAATCATTGGATCTTCTCCCAGTATTCTGTCCATCAACCTCTACCCCACCTGTTTATTCAACCCCCTTCCTCATATTCTGCCCAACAACTTCTCCTCTATTGTCACCAAAATCTCTATATTTCAAATTCTGCCCTGATCCTTCTCCTTTATGTTCAATCAATCACCTATATTATGTCCAGTACCTTTTAACCCCTATGTTCTCTGATAATCCCCTTACCTTCTTTTCACTACTCTGTGCAACTCTATTCCCTACTTCCAGGGCTGTATTTATTATGGGATTGCCCTGGTGTCTCCACACACTGGTCAATTTGTGTGGGAGGGTGAGCCATGCACTTATATGGAATTTATCCAGCTCTTGTTTCTGCCGCATAGCCGGCAATTATTAACTGACCAGGCTAGACTGACATTTTTTTCTAACGCTCGTTAGCTTTTTTGCTGATGTTCCTATGTTAAATGGTACCTAGAGGGTATTGATCTGGACATTTACCCATATTGAATAAAAAAGTGCAATAGATCCACGTTGTATATCCCCATGAGTTTCTTCAACTAAAACACATATTGCCTTAAAACAGTCTGTCTGATCAACAGCTGTTAGAAGATAGGGGTTGAGTATAAATACAGAGTTTGATTCCTTGTGTTGCAATTATAATCTTTTAAAAGCTGTTTATGTGATTTTTATGTGAAAAATATTACTGAATATACTTTGAGCGCTATAGTCCTTTATTTTATGTTTTTGCTTTGGGCCATTTCACCCTGTTCAGCTGCTGAAGTATACATATATTTATGTATACCAAATATTTATTCTTTCTCCTGTACCAGTTAGTGTCTAATTGTTTGTGTGTGTGTTGGTAGACGGGATGGCTGAACACACACAATTTGCACACAGGATGGCATACAGGGACAGGAAAGGATGACTGAGTCATAGAAGGGCAGGAAAGTTTGTTTTGTGTGGCGATTACTAGGATGCAGTCTTTATTTTATGGAGGTAATTAGTTAATTGGGGTCTGATTATTAATGGCAGTTTCATGATAACATTTTTAAATGTTAAATGCTTAAAAATTTAATGGGGATTCCAGTGTTCCATTCATTGATGGTAAACATTTTGAAATTCCATGACTGAGGTGTAGTTCCTAACCCACTCCATCTTCTAACCTCTGGTATTGCATCCTTTGTTGCCTTTCTGAGGTGAACAGCTTTGTGCAATCTACCTAATGTGGTAAAAACTTGTGCCAAAGTTACCTATAATTTACTCTGTTTCATCACTTCCCTTCTCTGTTCCAAGCTACACATGTTTAGTTCCTCTAGCCTTTCTTGGTATGTTTTTGTGAAACATGCCTTGTACCATTTTAGTTGCTCTTCTTTGCACAATGTATTTTTGTCCTTCTGGAGATATGTACAACTTGCACAGAAGGAAAATTGAAGGCTATGGGCTACAGGGTAGCGCAAGGGCTGTTGCTAGGAAACAGCCAGCTGATGCATGAGGGCTGTTACTAGGCAAACAACCAGCCAATAGAGGCACACTAGGTGAGGTTTCTAGAAGGATCTGGGAAAAAGTCGTTGGAGTTGGCAGTTGGGAAGGGACAGGAAGTTGTGAGGAGAAAGTGGTGAAGGGGGATTATTGTCTCTGGAGCTGGAGAAATACAGTGGCGACGGTGTAGAAAGCAGGGTACGGAGAGTTACAATAAGTAGTGATAACTTCGGACAGTGTCGACTACTATTGGATTGAGGAAGGAAGGGAGTTGAGATACTGTCAGAAGAAAAGTGAGAGGAGGTGATTTTCGGGAGGTGACACAGCAGTAAGCAGGTGAACATCAGCTGTGAAGCAGTGCTTAGGTGGCGTAGTGTTGGCGAAGGAGGCATTTAGAAGAAAGGTATTGCAGTACAAGTGCAGATAGAAAGTCGCTGTGTAAAGTAATACAAAACACAAATCTATAAGCGCTCCCTACTTCAGGCAGCCAAAATTGACCAGGGGATGTCTCAATTTCCCCAAAACAACAGTAGATAAAATAGAAAAGGGCAACTTCAAGGCGCTTGTATGATCCACAGGATAAGTGTCAGAATAAATTACATGAACACTGTAACTGGCTAAATACAGAAGGATTAATGACAGTCTGAAGCCAATGGATGGTGTGATGAATTCCTCATGAGCAATGAAGACCCAGGAAGTAAAACAAAAATAACATTTATTAATACAGGGTTCATTTAAAACACAGTATTAAAATGACAGAAGTCCATACCAGGGAAGTGATGGTAAAAAGTTGCGAGCAGTTGGTCTGTAGCTGCCAGATATTATTACTGTATGATTTGCACCATCTATTTACTTTGAACTGTAAGGTTTTCTATTGTTAGTTTTCTCAAAGACTTTTAAAATCAGTAACTATTTTTATTGTTAATATGGATTCACTGTATTATTTTTTTTGTGTATTTTTTTTTTTTAAAGAAAACAAACATAATAGTTGTTCAACCAAAACAAATTCTTTATTTTGTAAAAAAAAAAAAAAAGGTTACTAACTCTTTTTAGTAAAAGAAAAAGAATTTTAAACTGCAGAATTGTTGTCAGACTATTTTTCTGTATAGTTAACTGCCAGATTCACCTCACTATCATTCCTTCTGTAAATTATAAAACTTGCTACCAAGTAGTGCATTACATATGGCCTCCAGAACTGAACACAGCATTCTAGGTGAGGTTACCAAAGATCTATAAAGGGGCATCACTACTTCTCTTTCTACTACTAATTCCTCTCCCTATGCAACCAAGCATCTGACTTGCCTGTCTCATTGCTTTCATGATGAAAATCCCGGCTTTTTCTGGCAATCTGAACGCGAACCCCGGCTCTCTTTAGCCGGGTCTTAGACCCGGCTAAAAAGAAGGGGTTTGCGGAGAAAGCCGGGTCCCGCGGCTCCACTGCACAGCAGTGACCAGGGAAATCCTGCTGTCTGTGTGACTAGGCTGCCCTGCGTGTCCCTGCAAATCCCCAGGGTTTGATAACCCCGGGGATTTGCAAGGCTGGTAATCTGAATGGGGTATTACATTGCTTGGCTACCTTTAAGTAACATTATATAATAACTCCTAGATTCCTTTCCTCCTCAGTAGTTTCAAATGTAGTGCCATTAATAATATATATTGAGCTTTTGGGTTTTTGTGCCCCAAGTGCATGATTTTGCATTTTTTGGCATTGAACTGCAGTTGCCACACTCTTGACCATTCCTCCAGTCTACCTAGATCATCCCTCATTTTTGTACCCCTCCTGGCGTGTCTACCTGGTTACATATCTTTGTGTCATCTGCAAAAAGGAATATTCTCCCTTCAATTCCACAGGCAATATCACCTATAAAGATATTATATAGCACTGGTCCAAGTACAGAACTCTGGGGTACTCCACTGGTTACCTTACTAACCCTAGAAGGGATTTTGTTTACCACAACCCTCTGTTGTCAATCCTGTAATCAAGATCGTATTCATGCAACTATCTTTCAGCCAAATCTCACAGTTTAAAACTTATTTAACAGTCTGCAATGTGGCATAGTGTCAAAAGCCTTACTAAAATCCATATAAGCTATGTCTACAGATCCCCCTTTATCTAATACTTTACTGACCCAGTCAAAAAATTTTATAAGATTTGTTTGACATAATCCAGTGAATCCATGCTGCTTGGGATCCTGTAAGTTACTGAATTTAAGATACTGTACAATTTGTTCCTTTAACAGTGTTTCCATCAGTTTAGCTACTACTGACTCGCTGGTCGGTAGTTTGATGCTTCTTTCCTACTTCCACTTTACAGCAGAGGGATGACATTTGCTATTTTCCAGTCTTCTGGAATCACCCCAGTTATTAGTGACTGGTTGAAAAATTCAGTTATATCTATGATAAAAACTCCCTTGAAAACAAAATAAAGCCTATCAACTTGTTATATATTTATTATACATTTATTATTTTAAAAAAAATACAGTAAATGTAAAAATTAAGTCAAATAAGCCTACAGAAATTTACAATAGTTTTTTAGTGAAGAAATTGAAGGACAAATTGATACAAAAATTACTGTATGGAATTTAAAGTATATGGTTCATATGCTGCTTTATTAATTACTCAGTAATGATGACAGCTTTTTACAAGACATATGTGCTTGGTACAGCAGACTTGTGATAATAAGCTGCTTTGTCTTGCCCTTCTCAAAGGGAAAGGTCCCAGATGCAAGTTTTCAGTAAACATTTTACATGACTGATCTATGTGATCAGTGTTAATGCTATCCCCTGCTGTGACATCAGCTTGGCCATTCTTCAAACAAACTATGCACATGAATATGCTTCACTCAAAGTTGATCATTTTTTTTCCAATAAAATATTTTTTTAATAATGTTAGACAAAAACTTTTGCTGAAATACAGTTTTGAAAAGCAATCGTTTATAAAACATAATAAAAACAAACAATTTGCCTATGATAATTTTCTAATCTCTTTCTTACATTTTTAGCATCCAAGTGATGTTGGTGTTCATGTATGTTTGTATATTTTGTAAGCTTTCTGCTTTGTTTTAAGTCCTGCAATTTTCCTCTTTTATATTCTAAAATAAACAGATAGGACCGGATTTTAGAGTGAAATCTGTAGGTGTGGATATGCACCTAACTGTCCCGTTCCCGCCCCCGTTCTTAGGTGTGTGATGGCACTAATGTGTGCCAAAGGCTACCTTAGCAACTTCTTAGGTGTGAATCAGGCCCATAGTTTGAACTAAAATGACTAATGTGGTGATTTTCATTACTAACAAATGGTGTCCAGAATTAAATCCCAATCTATAGCTAATGGGATTGTTATGGGCAGAATACACACCTTTGTGCAGAGTTTAACCAGCGTCTGGTATTCACCGGGACCCCTGATGGTGGGCAGAAACCCTGGCAGGTCGTGGTCCCAGGCGGCAGTTCCCCAGGTATCAACAGGTACAGAGGAACCAGAGAGCAACGTCACAGATTTAAGAGGTACACCACAGGAGTAGACACAAAGAACAAGGAATACACAGAGGCCTACAGACAGTAGGTTAGTATGCTGCAGACAGGACACCAGATAATGACCACACCGCGGATAGGCTAAGCCAGATAATAATAATAACAGATAATGTGTACAGCTAAGTATACAGTAGATATAAACAACTGAAGCCAGTTAGTAACAGACACTGCAGACATAAATAGCTAATACCAGATGGAAATAGACACAGCAGAGATATATAGCTAATACCATATGGTAATAGACACAGCAGAGTATACAGCTAATCAGGGTCGGCAACATAAATCGAGAGAGAGAGAGAGAGATGGAGAGAGAGAGAGAGAGATGGGGAGAGAGAGAG